>CAJNOL010001153.1:253-77505 GCA_905250125.1 Rotaria sordida | reverse complement strand
AACCCAAAACAAAGAAAAAGATAGGTCACATATTTTTGAAAAAAAAAAAAAAATGAAAAAGTAAATAAAAGAAAACGAAAAATATTTTTTTTGTCAATCAAGAACAATAATATTCGGCATTTTTGTTGTAGATATTTTTGATTTTAAAGATGTAACTGAATTATTATTTCTATCAATTATTGTTGGTAATGAAGGATGATTTGGTAAAGAAGGATATGAAGATTTTGGTATAACAGAACGAAGTGGAACAAGTTCTAAAATATATGATATTTCATTTTTTAAAATAAATAAATTATTATTTTTTACTTGGAGGTGATAATTGAGTTGTATTAATTTTTTTCTGAACTTTTACATTAGAATTATTTAATTGTGATGATATATCTAATTAAATAAATATTTTAAAAAAAAAAATTTTTTTTTTTTCTTTGTAATTTTAAATTTTATGACTTACTAAGATTTCCTTTTAAATATCGATATGTATTATCATATGTATTAGGTAATTTATCAATTTTAGTTTGTGTAAATATTGAATCACCATTTGTTAATGATGAATGTAATGAAGAAATTATTGATTGATCATTATGATTTCTATCTGAAGATGATAATATAAATATATGTTTACGACTTTGACGTAGAACATGTTCATCTTCATATAATTGATTTTGTTGTTTATATTCATCATATTTATTATTTAATTTTAATGAAGTAGTTAAAATATCTAGATTATCAACAGATAATATTGAACTAAGAATATGATTGGGTAATGTACATATAGGTATTGATTGATCACTAAAATTAAATTTAAACTCTTTTGTTTTTTTGTGTATATTGATTTAAGTGTAAATATTTCATAGTTTTAATTAATCGATCAACTCTATTAGATAAGTCTATTGATAGGAAATAATACACTTAAATAAATGTATTAGGAAATCTTTCAAAACAAAAATATAAATTTCCATTAAAGCTGTCGAACTGACAGCCGAAAGCTAAGTTTTAATAAAAGAATCATGAATCAAAAAACAGAATAACTTCGATGACACATCCTTATTTTTGCATGTTCCTGTATAACAAATACTCAGAAATTTCAACAAAAACGATAAATTCTATTAATCTATATAGTCAAGGACTTAATAATTTTCTTATCAAAGTATATTTCTATTTGACATAAAACGACATGCTCTTATCAAAGTTGTATCTTTGACAAATTCGTTATTACTTTATCTTCTGTCTATCGTGTGATCATTATTAGATATGTACCCATTATTAAAGACATAACATGATTCTATTAATATATGTTCAAAACACATATGTATTATTACAGTCATTTTTCTTTTGTCCTTGAAAATTTTCTTTTCTTCTCGCCCTGTTTCTGTCTTTGTACTTATACTTTTTGACATTTTTTTTTTTCGTTAAATAAACTAAAGTATCCAAAAACTACTAACATAAAAATTTTTTTTCTTTTGTTTTTTTTCATCTCTGATTCTCACCTGTTATCTTCACTATTAATAATATAATTAACAATTGTACGTAAACAATTTGCAATTTCATTATTAAATTGTATTTGATGAAATTTTGTTAAAAAATTTCTTGGCTTTAATATATCTTGTGTATGACACATTTGTCTTAAAGTATGTTCACGACATATATTATATTCTAATGTTAATGAATGTAAACGAAATGTTTTTTTCATTAAATAACATCTACGATGTTTCATTATAACATATGTTTGATTTTGTTTTTCTTTTCCTTTTGAATTTATTAATGATCGATGATTAATATCAGATTTATCTGATAATATTAATATATCATTATCATCTTCATAAAAGAAATCTTTTTGTTTAGAAATTTTTTTCTTTGATATTTTATTTGTATGTTGATCATTAAGTACTGCTGATGATATTATTAATCGTTGATCATTATTATTATTATTATTAGTAGTAGTAGTAGTAGTATTATTATTATTTGTTTTTGTTAATGATGAATCCATACATAAAGCAAATGTACCATCAGAACAACGTGTTACATAAAGTAGATCAAAAGATTTTGGATTTGAAGAATCATTTATATGTTCATGTACATTTAAAATATGTTTTTCAAACATATGTTGATTGAGATTATAATGTGAATATGTATAAAATGAACATTGGTCACAAAAAAACATATGTGTAAATAGATGTTGAAGTAGAGTTGAACTTAAAATATAAATATAAATAATTTTATAAAAATTTTTCTTTCTGTAAAAATTTACCTTGTTACACTTTTAAATTTACATATATTACATTGATAATATTTTGAATCATGAAAAGCTGAAAATAAACCAGTACCATTAAGTATTTGTCGACGTATAATAGGTGTAGAATTATTTATTAATGAAGTTGTCGTTACTGTTGTTGTTGTAGTAGCAGTACCAGTTGATGATAATGATGTTCGTGAAGTTTTTTGTGTTTGTGGAATTATTTGTTGTTCTGGTTGTCGACGTACAGGTAATGGAGGTGAAGTCTAAATATATGAAATAGAAGAATCATTCTTGTTTTGAGAATCACAACGGATTAATTGACGAATACAAAAACTATGAAAATCAAATCGGTAATATAATTTTGAACAGTAGTGGATTTAAAGGGGAGAAAGAGCCAAAAAATGAGCCAATGCGAACTTAAAGACATGTTTTGTGATCATGCCTCTCCTCCCCTCCCTTTTTCTTCATATTCTCAATTCGTCACTAATTTCGAATGTGTTCTAGTCAAGAAAAAGAAAGCAGATTGTATTCGGTAAATTTTATCTCATATCAAGAGACTTATAAGAATTCGAAATAAAAACATAAATTTATATTAGTATCAATCCTATGATCTAAAGAAGACCTTGATAGATATGTATTATCGTGCATACTAATAGAAGAAGCATAGAGTAGTAGATTTGAAACATTAATTACAGATACTGTTCTCAGTCATCAGTAGAAGAACACAATTACAATCGGTTTTTTTTTCATGATAGAAATTTCTTCCACACAATACACCTGTCGTGATTTATATCATATGTACAATTGAGCTTATTCATTGTATGAAACATGATCTAAGAAGAATATTAAACTATACGGGTAGACATTTGGACCCTCCTTCATAAACGTCTTAGCAACGGGGTTATCACAGACATCATTAGCCCTTTGATAGCGAAGTTATTTTTAAATTTATAATTTTTGTACTTAAACTTGATTTAAAAATGCAATATAAGGAATCATCGCAGACAGTTTAGTGACACCTTTGCACTGTGATATATATAACCATGGGATCAAAGTCTACTGCAGGATAGTTGTTCTTTTACTTTTCTTCGACAGTCATGACAATATATTATAATTAATACGTTGCATTAACAGTAAATGGGAATTAATAAACGGAAACATATCTTCTCTTTTATAATAAAAAAAAACCAACATTTCTATCGTGTTTTACATTTTAATCTTACTAAAAGCTTTTCTTTTTACGTGATAGAAACTAAACAGATATTAAATTCATAATTTTTATGTTAAATATTAGTCTATTTTTGACATAAGAACATAAGAAAAATTGACAAGAATGACAATACTTAGTTCTTTTTTAATAACTTTTCTATTTACATCTGACATGAATAAAAAATAAAAGGAAAGAAAAATCTTCGAGACATATATGAATGATAAAACTTAAGTGGACTATCTTATCATGATTATTATTTTTCATCAAATACGAAATAAAAAGAAAGACAAATCTTACAGATTGTGTATATGAAATTCGAGAATTTTTCACTGGTCGACCACGTTGTACATTTGCTCGAAAAAAAGATGTTGTTGGTTTAGGTAAAGGTAATGAAACAAGTGCTAATGATGGTTGTTGTTGTACAGGAATAGCAATTGGTTTTCGTTGTTGTTGTTGTTGTTGTTGTTGAATAAATTGATGATTTGAATTTGTATTATCTAGTTTATCAATTGAACGTTGTACTATATGATTCATATTTGAATTTGATATAGTCGAACCTCTTGATACTGTTTGAATAGGATGATTTGAAGATATTTTAGTTGGTAATAATGGGGGTGGTGGTGGTTGAATTGTCCAATCAAAAGAACAAAATGTAGGCGGATCAGGTTCTTCAATAATATATTCATCTGGATCAAGTAAAATTGGTTCAGGATCGGGATCAGTATCAATAAAATTTCTTGATGTTTGTTGTTGATAATGATCATTTCGTTGACGTTTTGACCAATTTACAATTGATGGATTAATACGTACATTTGTATTTGTTAATTTTCGTTTTTTATGTGACATATTCATATCATTTGAAGATGATGATGATGATGATGATGTTTTTATTAATGACATATTTGTTTCAACATATGAATTTTGTTTATTATGATTATTATTATCATCATCATCATCTCCTAAATATAATACAGGTGGTGATGATGAAAAATTCATCTATAATAAAAACATGAATATAAATCAATTAACATATAATTATCTATTAGATATTTTATTTTAATAAATAAATAAATAAATAAATAAGTAAATAGAAAAGAAAATAATAAAAATAAAATGAAATCAATCAAATATCGTTACTTTTGTGTTTCTTTTTAGAGCGCTACAAGCAAATACAAAATAATATATTACATAGCGCTAGAAAAGAAATTTTATAATTGGTTAATTGATTTTATAAGTGCACATTTTTTATTTTTAACACACTTCGACATTTTCAATTTTTGAAAATAGAAATGTTTTTTGGACTTTAAAAAACAATATGCTTCATTATGAAGGACTTGCCTAGGTAGCAAAGAGTAGAAGTTGTATTATAGTTTGATAAAGAATTTAATTTGTAATATATAGTTACACATGAATATTTAATTTTACAATTGTTTACATTTATTATTAATTAATAACGTTGGTAGTTTGTATTAATTAATTTTAAATTATTTTCTTTTTAAATCATTCGAAAGTATAATTTAAATTAAAAAGACAAGAATTAATAAAGATATGTTAGTAGTTTTCAGTTAAGATTCGTGAAATGTTTGAAATTAGATTGATTAGAATTTTACGAAGGATAAATATTTGCCTGTATGTGAGATCTTTCTCAAGAACAAGTCAAGGATTTGATTTTTTTTCTTTTTCTATTCAAGAAGATTTGAGAGTGATAAGTGCTGATATATATCTCCGTGGAAAAAATAGCTTAACTTTGTATTTTAAACATATCATTGCTATCAATTAGCATTTTTGGAAAAGTAATTATATATTCGGATAGCCCGTGGAATTCTCTACAACTCTATATATGTACATTTGGAATTGGATTTGTTTACTAAAACTAAATTTAAGCACAGTGACAGCACCGTCATCGTCAGATTCCCCAGAGATGCTTTTTTTTAAACTCCTTTTTCATTCATATTTTTAAGTTTATTGTGAATATAGAAACAAGTTATTACAAAAGTAAGTATATATTCTGAGAGCGTGTAAAATGCTCTATCACTCTGTACTTTTGTCAGTCTTGTCTTGCAATTATTTGATAACAAATACTTCGAGTATTGTTAATGTTCCCCTCACTGTAACACTCCCGCTCTCGAATACTACACATGAACTCATACAGCAACTCATGAATGGTCGTCTGGTAACTGAATAAGATTGTATGGATAATTATCCACGTGTCAGCCCTTATTTTAATGCTACTAAGAGTTGTTGGTCTATGATAAACCACTTTGGATAGAGATATGGTCTAAATTTTTAACAATATCTGACCTAAAAACGTGATGCATGGGTGCATTAACAATACTCAAAGTATTCTTTATCAAATAATTGCAAGACAAGACTGGCAAAAGTACAGAATGATAGAGCATTTCACATGCTCTCAGAATATATACTCACTTTTGTAATAACTCGTTCCTATATTCAAAATAAACTTAAAAATATGAATGAAAAAGAAGTTTAAAAAAAAACATCTTTGAGGAATCTGACGATGAAGGTGGCTTCATTGTGCTTGAGTTTATTTTTAACGAACAAATGCAGCTCCAAACGTACATATATAGAGTTGTAGAGAATTCCACGGGCTATCCGAATATATAATTATTTTTTTAAAACTGTTGATTTATAGCAATGATATGTTAAAAATACAAAATGAAACTATTTTTTCCAGGGAAATATATCAATGTTAACATAGAATGTAATGTTTTAGAAGAGCTGACAATTCTGAATTCGAATCATGAGATAGAAAATATTGATTTATAAGAAAATTCATCAATGAAATTGATCAAACATTGCCTATATTTCTTTCGATAAAATCAATCAATTATACATACAATGATATTTTCGTTAATAACTCAATCTAATAAGATCAATATCTGAAGTTTTACTATTTGATTGAAATCATACATTCGATAAAAATAAAATTTCAAAATCATGAGATTAAAAAAAGAATTGACTGTTTTTTAGCAAGTAAATTTTCAAATGACAAATGTATATACTATTGATTTCTTAGATTTTACTTTTAATCGATCAATATTCTTAACTCTAGTCATTCTAATAATGAAAACCCTTTTTACACCTTATCATAGAAAACGATTGATTTTAACTTATTTATGAGTATTGAATCTATTTCATTTAATAGCAAAGTTCGTTTGTCTTTTTGATCTTATATAAATGGCTACTTCGGTATCGGCTTCTTATTCTGCCGGTGATATGCCTCATGAAAAATGTCGACGATCAGTCTATCCTAATCAAAGTATTCCTTCATTACGTCGTGAACGAACAGTTATAGATGGAGAATTTAATCGAAATCAACAATTAAAACCAATCTATTCCAATGAATTACCAGTCAGATCTTCAGCATTTTCTGGTGGTATGTATGACTATTTCATTTTTGTTTTTGATAAAAATAAAATTTTATATAGAAAAACAATATGATCGACGTCAAATACCAAAAAAAGTTCGTTCAGCAAAATCAGACGAAGTAAAAAAAAAGCTTGTTTTTCTAAATTAAAATATGAATTCATTTTTATTTCATTTAAAGATCTTTCATTTAATCAATCGAAGATTACAAACAGGTGTTTATGGTGTACGTCATATGTTTCGTTCGAATGATCCAAATCAAGAAGGAAAATTATCTAAGTAAACAAAAAAAAAAAGAAAATGTCAAAATCGAAATGATATATTTTGTTTCTCTATTAATTATATTCTCTATAGAGAAGCATTTCGACGAGTATTAATGCAATTATGTGGTTACATAAATGTTGAAGAATGGGAAAAAGTATGTAAAATGTAAGTTTATTGGTGTTTTCTTTTTTTTTGTATATATACATCAATTTTTATTTACTTTTGTAATAATGATCAAAATTTAGGTTTCATATCAATGAACGTGATGATACTATAACATTTCAAGAATTTCTTTCTTATTTTCCGGATAATGACGTTAGAAAATTATATTTATAAAATATTGAAAATAATTTTATATTATTTATTTGATTTTTTTTTTAGAAAGCAAGACGTGAATTATCATTATCTCAAATAGATCGTCATAGTTCATCATTATTAACTTTAAGTCAAAATGCAACTTCTTCTCAACAATCATATCATAAACATAATTTACCTAAACTTACTGCTAATTATTGTTTTTCATTAATGAAAGCAAGATGTCGTGATCCGTAAGTGTATTCACTTTTTTTTCTCTAATTTCTTACAAGGAAAATCAAATAAACTTTTTTTGTTTTTTTTTTTTTTTTTTTTTAAAAATTATTTTTTATTTTTAGATCATTTACACCAAATGATTATTTACCATCTGATTGTTTAAATGATAGTATTATTATACGTGATCATTTAAAAAAAATTTTAGAAAATTTTCAATTAGATGATATTATTCATAATGAAAATGAATTTGAAAAATTATGGTCAAAATTTGATCTTAATAATTCTGGTATAGTACGAACAAATATATTTCTTCGTTTATTAGATTATCGTATTAATCTTGCTGATGAAATTGATGCTAATATTCAAAAATTAGTAACACGTTCAGGTGCAGCTGGAATTGTTGATAGAAGAATTTCATCATCAACAGGTATAACAAATGGTTCATCACCATCAAGAAAACAAAGACAATTATCAACAAATAAAAATCGAGATTATTATGAAAATGATATACAATTTAAACATACTGCACCACCACCACCAACAGCTTTAGATGAACCATTAAATGAATCAATTAGACCTTTAATTGAACAACATATTAATGATAATGATGGTGATGAAAATTCAAATAAAATTTCATCGAGTATGAATTTATCAACAAGAGAATTAAGTACAAAATTTCGAACATTAGTACAACAACATAGAAAAATGATTAAACAATTAAATGAAAATGATGAATTTTTACCATTTCTTGATCGAAAAGTAAATAGATTTACTTATTTAATATCAAAATATGAAAGGATGCATGATAAACTATATTATCTTTAAATAATTTCTAATTTTCGAAAAGGTTACAACCAATCCGCATGAAATTTTTATCACAGATAAAACATCAAAAATAAGGAGAAGGAAAAAAAGTTTTCGTGATTATTCGGGAAATCTTGGTTTTTCCAAAGGATTACATTGGGCTTGCTTACGACCACCGTTTGACTTCGTTCACAGATATTCGGAAGGGTGAAATCGATCGTTTTCGTTTTTGACCTTCCTAATCTGAATTTATAGAGCCCTGCACATCAGCTTTGGAAAAGATTAAAATCACATTTGATATAGAATCTAGGGTATCTTCAAAAAATCTCCAGTCCAATTGAATAAAGTTAGACGCGATTCATAAGTAGGTCCAATGTGGTCTTATGAACAACAAGAGTTTCTCGAAAAAAGTTTTTTCTTCAAACATGTATGTGTTCCTGTTTTGAGTGTTCTATCTGTGGTTAAAAATTTCATATTGATCTATTGTACCCTCTTCGAGAACTAGACATGGTCAAAAAACAGAGAATGTTTAGATGAATAATAAATAGTAAGAAATCATACAAGTCTGTTTGAATCGTAGAGATGCATATTCAACAAAAAAATCTCTTTATTGCACTTAAGAGAAGATCGCCTTCTCGGATGTTAAAATCAAGATTTTTTCGATTTTTGGATTTTTCATTCGAAGTGTTCTCTGTCAAATGCCATATAAATGAGGATTCTTCATGGTTAGTTAGTACTCTTTATTAAATCCAACTTTCAAAACCTCCAACAGAAAAATTCGCGCTGCTGAGAACATGACTCATGGACGTCTAACATCACTGAACACAGCCAGTTGGAGTATAAAAAGTATCGATACATACCGGAATATTTGTTTCGTCATTTTTCTCGAAATCAATTTTTATACACGATCAAATTCTTTTCGAATTTTTATTAGAATACATTTATAGGCAAAAAAAAATCATTGCAATTGGAAGAGAGGATAGTTGAAGAGATTTCCTTGTTAATCGTATCTAGCTAAAACATTTTGAATTAAAAATATTTATTTATGGTTTAATCTATTTACTTTAAAAATAAAAATTATTTCATACTAATTTTTTTTTAGGTAAATGAAGGTTATTTCTGTTTGAAAACAGTTTTTTCATATTTGGATTCAAATCAAACAAATTTTATAACTAAACAACAACTTATTGTTGCACTTCATCAATTTGATATTCCACTTACACTTGATAATATTGATCAATTTTTACAAAAGTATATATAAAAAAGAAAAGCCAATAAATAACAAATCTTAATCAAAACATATTTTTCTCTTTAGACATCATTGTATAACAACAAAAACTATCAATAATGAAACTATGATTGATTATAATGGATTTTTAAAATATTTTCAAGATCGTTCAGAATCAAGTTTTCTTGCTCATACTCTTAATATATTTAGTAAAGAAAAGTAAATAATTTAAAAAAAAATATATATTTTTTCAATAATCGACATATTTTTTTGTTTTGTTTGTAAAGATCAATTACAACAAAATCAGATTTTAATAATATTGAAAATGGTATTATTGATTTATTACATCATGTTTTTCTTTCTCTAACAGCTGCATTCAAGTTTGTTATTCTTTTGTTATTTTTTGCATATAAAAGTTTTGCTATTTAAGATATATTTCAAATGATATTGATGATTTATGTCCAGAAAAAGAATTATTTATTATATTAAAAAAAGAACTTAATATTGCTGATAATTATCGTTTTACTGAAAAACAAAAAAATGAAGTTTATAATTTATTAAATTGTACTGATGCGATGAAACAAAAACGACAATTACCATATAAACGTTTGTTATATTTACTTAGTAAAATGTTAGTTTTCATATTTTTTTGATTTGAATTGATTATTATTATTATTATTTTGTAGGACAATACCAATTAATAAAGAACGAAATATTGAAAAGAAGGAAGAAAAATGTATTGAAAAAAAAGAAGAAAAATTTATTGAAAAAAAAAAAGAAGAAAAATCCATTGAAAAAAAAGAAGAACAAAAATCATTAAGAAAATTATCTTATGTAAATAAAAAATAAGTGATTTGTTTTTTTTTTTTTTATTTTTTTGATAAATTTAGATTGAAAAAATTTTAAATGATTTAATTCGTCTTCGTATGCATACATTTACTAAAGTATTTTCTCGTATTGATCAACCACGAACAGATAAAATTAATAAGGAACAATTTTATGAAGTTCTTCAACAGTAAAATTAAAAAAAGAAAATTATTTGTTTTTTTTAAGAAGAATTTTCTCTTTTTATAATAGAATGAATACAGATTTAACACAATCAGAAATAAATATGATTTGGTCATCAAGTGGTTTTCATATGGATAAAAGTGTTCCATTTGCAAATTTAATTCGACAATTAATTATGTTTAATAGAGATGAAAATCAAGCCATGCTTAATCAATGTAAGATATCGAAAATTTGAAGCAAAAAAAAAAAAAACAAATTGTCATCGTTGGATAGAATTCGTCGAGTTATCTATAAAAGTGTTGCTTTTGGCATAAAACTTAGGTCTAAAAAAAATTTCAGAAAAATCCTATAAAAATTAATGTGCACGTCAAATGCATGAAGTCTCAATATTTATTCGAATTTTTTTAGATTAGATAGCAAAAAAAAAAAAAAGAAAAACTGATTTGTGTTTAAAAACTTTTCATAATTAGAAGTTCAGAGTTACTAAACTACTAATAACAAATCTGTTATCAATTTACACAGTAACGAGAAATAAAACTTTTTGCGGAAATAATAATTTTTTTTTTTCAGAAACTTTGGTTAAAGGTGTTCGAGATGAAGAAATCTAAATCTGTGGTAGATTTGCCTAAAAGATCGAGCGAGAAGATTATTAGAAATCCTTCATAAATTCGGATCTCAAATCTTTCATCAAAGTTTAAATAAGAATGTTATTTACACAATACAAACCACTCCTGAACGAAAAACTGAACTCACAAATTTCCGTTATCAGTTACTTGACATCATAATGAGAACTGTGTAGAAATCGAGCGTTACATCGACGCATGTCTATCATTCACTGTTAATTTCGAATGATCTGATCTGTTGTTTCCCTAAGGTCGAAATAATAATATTTTTAGAAAGCATGAATATCCTAACTGTAAACTCAAAAAACAAATATTTGGATAAATATTGAGGCTAATGAGACTTTATGTGTTTAGTGTAGACTTTCGAATCTAACTTTCCTAATTTTCACTACGAAAATATCGTCTGAATATGTCGAAAACAGCACTTTTACAAGTAACTCGACGGGTTCTATCCAACAACGACAGAAAAAAATTCAAATATCGACACCTTATATTCTATAAATAATTTTTATTAGAATCTTCGATTTTTTCATATATATTTAGTCCAACGTTCTCGATCAACACATGATCATCAGATTTCATCAACAGCAAGATCAATAATATCATCATCAACAAGAGCTATATCATCATCAGGAGGAATAAGTGATATATCAAATAGTGGTCAATCAATAGATTCTCATGAAATATATAATCGTATTCTTCCATATGTAAGATATTAAAGATAATTTTTCAGACTTTCAAGTATTATTTATATTTAAGAATAATTTTCGATAATAGCAATTTGTAATGAACAAAAATTTTAGTAAATTTGATATCAATCTAGCCAAAATTATATTAAAATTTATTAGTATCAAACCTACAAGATTCTGAAATCTTTTTTTTTTTTTTGATTTATAAAATAATTCACTATAAACCATAAAACGTTTAATTCGAAGAACAATTTTCTCGTTCCGTATACAATGTATCTTCGTTTATCTTTACTATTTGAATCAATTTTATCAACTAAGCTCTTTTTAAATGATAATTCCATATACCAAATTTTTATTTATACAAACAAACTTCAAAACAATCACCACCTAAGCTAAAATACGAAAATTTAGTCCTTAGAAAAACATTTTACCATGGTTCGTTTTTTAATTATATGACAATTTCTTGAAATCATTTTGATCTTTTTGATAGATATTTGTTTTGATATATTTTCATAAAAAGAAATTCAATGGTATTAAGTCTAGTGATCCTGAAACTCATGAGATCACAAATTGTCTTCTAAGCGACGTTCTGATACCATACGGTGCTAGGAAACTACTTTCTGAGTAATTCCATTTTTTCTATAAAATTAGACAGAATAGCCTTTGGATCATGATCAATGGTTGGATCCTTAAAAACTAGTCCAACAATCAGTTTGCTTGGGCATAACACATTACTCAATAAATTTTGATGAGTGCATTGCAACTTTGAAGTGGCGTATAGATCATACTGAATCTAAATACGGTAGCTGTTTTCATTAACCAATGCAATTAGTAAGCGTGTTAGTAACATTCCGCAAAATGAAGCAATTAAAAATAATCGTTTTATAAAGTCTTTCTATATGTAGAAAAAAAATTCTTGGTTCCCTTCATCGAACTGCATTGAATTTTATAGAAGATCCCAAAGTGTCAAACACGATGAAATCATTGAAATTTTTCATAAAAGCAATGTTTTGATGAACCTTCTATAAATTAAATACAGTTCTATGAAGAGATCTGAGACATCTCATTTTACTTTCCAAAAAACTTCATTCATATAAATCTATGTTTTTTTTTTTTTAAGATTCGTCAAAATTACAATAAAATTACAAATAAATTACTTGAAAATGATCCAACAGCATGTGGTTTAATAGATTTTTCAACATTACAAGTAAATAATATTTATTTAAAATCGAACTTAATTCTAAGATATATTTTATTTCAAAGAATATTTTTCATCATTATTCTGTTCCAATTAATGATATAGAATTAGGTACACTTATTCGTCTTGATAATCCACGTAATGGATCAAAAATTCAATATCCATTTTTTATACGAAAATATCATCCTGATGGACCTATTATAAAAATTGTAATTTGAAAAAATTTATAATGAAATATTTTAATTTATTAATATTATTTTATTTTAGAGTCCATGGTTACGTATTCATCCAATTTATGAACAATTAATTCAAAAACAACATGCAAAAGTAATTTTTAATAAATATAAAGATAATATTATATTATTTAATTTATTAAAGCATCCAATTAAAGAAGTTTATGATCAACGAACGCAGGTTCGTTTTATAATATTATCTATTTTCAACACAATATATTATATTAGTATCACTCCTATGCTTTTTTTTTTTGCCTACTATTCAATATTTTTTTTGTTATAACTATTAATGATGTGTGTATGTGTGTAGAATTTTCGTTCTTTTCTTTTTTGCACTTGCCTTTCGCTATTTTGCTCTCAAGCAATCATCATCATCAATAACCTCAATGCTTATGTATAACCGCACCGGGAATAAATTATGAGTATGTAATAAAGAATATTATTTAAATTCTAATTGATTTTTATATTGAAAAATTTGTATTCTATTTATCTATTATAGAATCCACGTGATTTAAAATATCTTATTCGATTATTTAATTCATATGATAAACCACGCAAAGGTATAGTAGTATAGACAAAAATAAATCATATGAGGAAAAAGTAAAATTTGTAATAAAAAATAAAGAGGATACTTGATTTAATAACATCATATTATTTTCTATATGAATCAGTGTTCGATATGGATCAAATTCTTGTGATCCGACTCGTGGTCAACTCGTTTTTTTTTTTTCGTGATCCAAGTCGGATACTGATATGAATATCGTTGGTATTCTTTTCTTCAATCTCTTCAAAAATAGAGACTTCTTATTGAAGTTCAAAAATGGATGCTAATTCTTATATAGAAATGTTACAATCTTATATATCTACAGACGACGTTGCATGTTCAAGTTTTAGAATGATTTTCCAAATACAATAAAAAAAAAAGAATTCCTAAATAAGTTTCCATGTTACAATAGTCGTTCTCATCAATTAGATAGTTGCATTTATTCACTAGGCATTGCAATTCTCTTAATATTGACTAAACCGAGTCTGAGTTCTGAACTCGTTGAAATTTCGATAACAGATTCACCCTAGTGTTTTAACCGAAATTAAAATCGTCACACTTTGCTTACCCACAAATTTAAAACAATTGCATCAGTATCTTACATACAGACATGCCACTGGAGATAGCAAACGGAGATGTCCATCGCGGCTGAAAATCTACCGCTGCCGCGCCGCCATGGACATTTCTGATAGCAAATATACAGTACAATATTTTCTATGGATATACAAATATTGGCGTAGAGAGAACCGAAACTCATTCATTTTCGTTCAACTGTTTTGTATTTTAACAATATATAGGCATTAAATAGGAAAGGAGTGGATATGGGTGTTAGTCGTTTCTTCATTCCCACTCAAACTAGAGCCCGTTCGAGTGGTCCTGGTCTGAAAATTTTGGACCTGATGGGCTCTTATCAACATCATTTATATTCAATTTTTTTTTTTGCATGCTTAACTTTTCGATGCTGACTGTTCACCAATCCTATCAAAATTGAACACACTTCTATAAAAAAAAGATTGCAATTGATATCGAATTTTTTTCTGCATGTTTTCATGGATCATTTCATTTTTAAGATATCGGAGAAAGAAATTCCTCATTATATGATTTATATCTCTCTTATATTATTAATGTTTGAGATATGAAAATTACAGATTATATTTCTCCCGTAGGCAAGAGATTATATGTTAAACATTGAACGCTTTCGGAGATTGGTAATTAGGAAGAAAAAGTTTATGTATTTATATATAGATGTCACTAATCTATTAATATATTTTAGGCTTTTTAACAAATCAAGAATTTTATTCGTTACTGTCTGACAATGGCATCAATTTGAATAAATCTGACGAAGATTACTATCAACTCTTTTCGAAATATGACAAACAATTACGTGATCAATTTAATTATACGGATCTATTTCGTACGATGATTAATACTGTCATGTCTTAAACAAAAAACAAAACACTATACTTTACAAAAAAAAAAAAAAAGATTTTTTTTTCTTTTTAAACATATAACTTTTTATCTTTTTCTTTTTAAATAAATAATTTTTCTTAATTAAATTAATATTTGAAAAAAAACAAAAAAACTTCAAAAAAGGTACAACAGATGGTCACTAACAAATCAAACCACCTGTTTCATTCGCTCAGCATGAGATAACAATAAAATACTTCTTCGTTCTCTTTTTTTTTCTTTTTCACACATTCATTTAGCATGTCTATATATTCTTTTCTTTTCTTCATCGTTCAAATTATTCGATTGCCGATGTCCTTGATTTCGTTTCTTTTGGCTAATCGTATGCGCGTTGTTCATGCAAAGGAACGCACTGATACATATAGTCATTGTTCAATTTTCTACATGCATAGCAGACGAGAAAACGGACGAACAGAACGAATACATACATACATTTTGAATGTTCATTGTATCATTTTTTTCTTTTTTTGGTGTTCGATTGATTTTTTTTTTTTAGATGAAAAGAATCTTTTATTAGAAATGATATCAAATCGGTAGGTTTTGCAATAATTTGATCTGTTAATTAATAATTAAATTTTATTTTTGTTTAGAGCAAGTTCTAGTCGAAGTAGTTTTACTGAAGATGAATCTGATCATGATGAAAATTTATATATAATAAAAAAAAAAGTTTCATCAACAAGAAAAAAATCTTATAAAAAATGGATTAAAGATGAAGTATAAAAAAAAAAAAATTCCTAATTTTTCTTTTTTTGTTATGATTATTATTTTTCAAATTAGGATGAACGTTTAAGAGATTTTATTAATTTAAATGGTGGTATAAAAGATTGGTCACGTATTTCAAAATATGTTGGTAATGGCCGTACAGATGCACAATGTCAACATCGTTGGGAACGTTTTCTTGATCCATCAATAACAAAAGGACCATGGACAGATGAAGAAGATAAAAAAGTTATTGAACTTGTACGCGATTATGGTGCAAGACAATGGAGTTTAATTGCAAAAGAATTAAAAGGACGAGTTGGAAAACAATGTCGAGAAAGGTTTGAATGAAGAAATTTTAGAAAAAAAATTTTTTTTTTTAATATATGTATATTAGATGGCATAATCATCTTAATCCAGCAATTAATAAAAATCCATGGACAAATGATGAAAATCTTTTATTATTTATTTTACATCAACATTTTGGAAATAAATGGGCAGAAATCGCAAAATATTTTAATGGAAGATCAGATAATTCAATTAAAAATCATTGGAATTCTTCAATGAAAAAAAAATTTGAATTAGAAGTAATAAATTTAAAAAGTCAAGGACTAGAATGGACTGCATTGTAAGAATAATAAGAATACTTTGTTTGTTTGTTTTTTTTTTGAATTCTAATCTTTTCTAGAATTCCACCTGATTTTCCATGGCCTAAATTTGATAAATTATCTTCATCTCGACGACCATTAAATACAATAACAAATCGAATACAACCTTCAAATACAAAACGTTCTTCCAGAACAACAACAACAACAACAACCACATCTTCACCTGCACCGATTAATAAAATTCAAATTCATTCATCAATTGTGAACAGTGATAATGATACTAAACATCATTTTTATTCAACAACTGATCACAATACTTTGAATGTTTCATCTTCACATCCTCTTGCAACGGTTTATTCAGATCATTTACAAGTAGAATAAAAAACGAAGATTATATTACTTATGATAAAAGCCTCGAATTATTAAATACTATTTACAGCTTGAATTTTCTTATTTTAGCAGATACGAGTCAGTTTTCTTCCTGGTCTAGGTTCCAATGACTGGCGGCAACAAAGTGGGCTGAAGGGATTTCAGCCCTCCGACTGAAAACTCTAGTGCCGCCGTTGGTTCCAGCCTTGATCTAAACAAAAATAGGCCGGATCCCTGTTTCGCTTTCGGTCAAAAAGGAACTTGTCTAAGTCTCGGTACCGTTGGAAGCCGGATCATCTGGTTAGGGAACAGTGGGGCCACTTTTTTGTGGTTTCGGTCCCGTTAAAATTTATATTGGTTCTGGTCCTGCTTTCGTTTCCAGAACAAAAAAACGATTTTTTTTTTTTAATAATCGGTATGATTCTTTGAATACATATAAAATTAATATTGATGATTTTGAGAATTTAATAGTATAAGCATACCTTTATATGCATGCATCAAAACTAAAGGAATGCAAAATTTTCCTTGGTTCTAACCGTATGATTTAGAAAAATAGTTCCGATTCAGGATCGAAAAAAGTGATTTTGCAGCGCTCCATAATTTTACTTTAATCATAAATAAAAAGAATCAATTTGTAGATCATTAGTCAAAACAAAATAATAAGTATGAATATATATATAGTCTAGTTCTAAAACAGAAAATATAATGGGATTAAGTTTAGCAAGTTTCAAGTTCCGATCCCGATAACGATACTTTACACTTCCCTACATCTGACCCATATTTATATAGTCGTGACACTATAACATTCGACACAAGTTTTATATGACCACGAAGTATCGTTCCTAATGAAAATGTTGATCCAGAGAACATCTTGTCAATATCTATGTGTTATATTTTAAGTATATAATTCAAAGAACTTTACAATAAAGTGCTTTTGATCTTTGTGAACAATCCCCTGCAGCAAGCAGAATAGGAACGCTTTTAACATTACGGAATGACTTCTAAATTTGATATTTTGTGCAAATTCGAAAGTTTTTTAGAATCAGCTCATTAGTATAACTCAATCTCTCATACAGTTTAGATGAAAAACTTTGATAAGTTTTTTCTTTCGAAATATATCTCTCTGAATATTACATCAAAATTTTGAATTCTTTTTTAGCCTATATCTTCGTCGCAAACATCATCTGATGTACAACAACAAGAATGTTCATCACAAGAATTAGAACATCTTTTTTATTGTACACCACCATCTCCTGTTAAACAATTACCTATGCTTTCATCATGTGCAGATTATACATCATCAAGTCAAAATTCTCAAACTGATCATCATATATCATTATTTCATAATACTCTTGATTATTATCCATCACATCCACCATCTCGTTCATCATCATTACCTGTATTTACATGTTCATCATCTTCATCAGCATCATCACATTCAACAATTTTATCAAATGATACAACAAATCATAATGAAAATCGAAATATATTTACAACTGATGATACATTTACACTTAATTTTAATTCACAAAATGAAATTAAACAAGAAAATGAACATTTATTAATTGATCTTACACAATCGGAATCAAATCATGATATTGTTATTTCACCTAAAACTATCTCAAATACATCATCACCATCAAAACATCGTGTACTTAATACACCTGAACGTTTAGATCAAGTAAATTTTTTCATTTTTGATCTTTTAAATAAATTAAAATTTTTTGTTTTTAAAGCCACATCGAAATCATTTAACAGAACAAGATTGGTTTAAGTAAGTTAATTATATATATATATATATATTCAATCATTTGATTTTTATTTATATAGTGATTTTCTTGCATATCCTGATCCAATAACAACAATTCTATCGGAAAATCATTCATCTATACGACCGACTATTGTACGACGAAATAAACGTTTAGATAAATATCAATCAACAATAATTGAAACAAAAAAACGAGAGAATTTTTCAAAGAATTTATTTAATTCATCAAAAAAACTTAAAGAAGAATTAGGAGTAAGAAAAATAAAAATCTTTTTTTTTTTTTTTTTTT
Source organism: Rotaria sordida (assembly GCA_905250125.1). Classification (NCBI taxonomy): domain Eukaryota; kingdom Metazoa; phylum Rotifera; class Eurotatoria; order Philodinida; family Philodinidae; genus Rotaria; species Rotaria sordida. Next base: position 58,350 of record CAJNOL010001153.1, on the reverse strand, counting down.
ATAAATAATCTTTTTTCTTTTTTTGTTTATTTAGTATGATCCAACTTATACAGAAATTTTAATAGGTCAAACACGTGATCAACGTTATGTAACTGAACAAGCTCGACGATATCTTTCTTGTTCTTCATTAAATAATTATAATTCATAGAAAAATCAAACATTTTCTTTTTCTTTTCTTAAGCATTGCGCTTTTTCTTTTTTTTGCTTGTACAATTTGTTTGACATTTTTAGTCGAATGTTATTCAAAAACGAAAACATTCGGTTACAGAATTCATACAGTTAATGCATCATTTTTTTTCCCCTTTTTCGTCTTTTTCTTTTTTCATTATGTATATGTCATCTATATATTGTCCCTCGTTATTTATTGCTAGGGTCAGACTTTGTTTGTTGTTGCTTTTTTTTTCTCTCTGTGTATGCTTTTTACTTGCATCTATGTATATAATCATCTGTGTGTGTGTGTGAACTACTATTTTTGTCTTGTTGATTATGTTAATTAAAAAAGAAAAATATACCTTAGAAAATAATAATAATAATAATAATACATTGAATGATTTTATTTGGCTTGAAGGAAGACAAATAAAACTTTCATGAGGAATGAGATATATGCAAATTTCATGTGGGAATTAATATGTACATATCATTATGTGATTCTGAGACAAAAATGAAATGAGAAATCAGGTATTCACTGATAACTTCTATGATCTGGTAAGGAGATGCTGATATCCAGTATTTTAATGGTCGTCTCGTTCGAAGGAGATTTATCTACGTCGTAGGATCTATTATGGCTGAACGGCTACGTAGTCCGACAGGTACTATATTCAAATCTATGGAATGACTAGAGTCAAGTTACTGACGGTTGTTTGTATCGGATTACCCGTCCGATCACATGATAACTACAATGTGACATATGCGTGTTCTTGTGGCGCGTTAGTGTGTATGAGTAGCGCAAGAAGTCTGCGTCAGGTCGGTCTTCTGTCCAGAAATACAGCTAGTATTACTTGTAGGAAAGATATCGGACTATTGAGTCTGCCGCTAGGCAACACTCCATTTCGAAAGGCAGGGTTATTCTTCCTTGTTCCTCCATTGTAGAGATTTGTGGAATCAAATTTTTTTTGGTTTCGATCTAGAGAAAACTATTCTGGCATTTATTTGTATTACATTTAAAAGTCTTGAAATACTATTTTGGGTCATCTCACTCGAATTATGTTCCGATTTATAAGGTAATTCGTTTATATTTTCTGTCGGGTGGTTACGGACTCGGCAACACTTGAAGCTTTAATTCCATACATCTCTATTCTGTCGTTCTTTTCTATCAATACATCTCAGATTTTTTTTGTAAAATTGAATATCTCTTTCAATATATTTAAATGTATGTTCACATTTCATGATATACTTTGACTTCTTTTTCACACAAAAAATTTTTTTTTTGATTGATGATTAAAGTAGCGCCGTTATTACCTTATGACATTTGAATAAACAATAGAATACCGATCTAAAGAATGTTGATAATCCTGTCAATCAGAATGTGAGATCTATTTTATAGAGATAGGTCATTTTTAGTATAGAATGTAAATATCAATAACATGAATGATTTTATTGAATAAGCTAAAAATCTTTTATAATGTTGATCTACATTCTATCATGATTGTTGTGGTACTTCAAGTTAAAGTTTCGCAGTAAAAAAAAAGCCCTGTTCGCAAGAAGATTTGTAATCAGGCATAGTGTCGATACTCAAGCTCTCACTTTAGTAGCCTAAACAAAGGAAGGTTAGATGGAAACCTTCTCAAGAGAAGACTTGTTAAGTGTGCTGAGTCTTCTAGAGTTTTTTTCTAGTTAAGCTTAGAGGTATAACTCAGCACTGGAAGCAGAGGAGGCGTTACCCTCTCTCAATAGGCTACATTTCTGATTAAGTAACTACTCTATCTCATATAAAAATCGTAGCATCCTTTAGAACATGTTCCTAACTAGAAAATTTCATTATATTTGATCACTATTTAATTTTCTCTGTAATTTATTTCAAATATATTAATTATTTATGAATGAGTCTCTTGTTTATAGCGACATCTCTATAGTATTTTTGTCATTCTATTTATATTTCGACCAGCAAGAAAGTGATGTATCATGTTCAGATGATAGATCGATTAATTAATATTTTGTTGAGACAAAGATTATTAGAAAAATGAGTTTATCCTATGCTGAAAGTCTTTCTTATTTTCCACATAAAGGTAAAGTTGGTATGCCTGAATTAAATGAAAAAGCTGATGATTTAAAAAGTAAACAATAACTCAAATTTTAATGTTTTTTGTTTTTTTGTTTTTAATTTTAATTATTATTTATCTAGGTAAATTAGATCAATTTGAACAAATGATTCGTCAAAGTCATCATACTGTTGTTATTACTGGAGCTGGTATATCAACGGATGCTGGTATTCCAGATTTTCGAGGACCAAATGGTTAGTAAATTTGAAGAAGAAAAACTAAAATTTTTTTGTTTTTGTATTACAAATATTATTTTAGGCGTATGGACATTAGAAAAACGAGGTGAAAAACCTTCATTTAATACTAGTTTTGATAAAGCCTTACCAACATATACACATCGAGCTTTATGTAAATTAGAAGAAAATAATTATTTACATTTTGTTATTAGTCAAAATATTGATGGTCTTCATCATCGATCAGGATTACCATTAGATAAATTAGCTGAATTACATGGAAATGTTTTTTCAGAAGAATGTGAAGCTTGTCATACACAGGTTTGTTAATTTTCCAAAAGTCTAAATATTAATTTGAGTTAATAAGTTTGTTGCTTATAGTTCAAAAATCGTCATAAGGAATTTGTTTTTGTTTCACTTTGCACGATATTTAAACTGAACTCGATTATAATAGTACAATTTTTATTCCATTATAATCAAATTCTGAATTTACGTTTTGTTTTTTTTTTTCTAATTTTCAGTGTTTTCCTCATATCTCTTTTATCGATTTTTACCCACTGGTTAAGACTCATATGTTATTATTTGTTAGACATGTACTTTTAATATGAGAAGAAGCTTTGACTCTTCTCGAACTCGAAAGAGTTTATATTAAACAATGATGAATTAGCATGAGTAACACATTCGTAAATTCTAATGAAATCAATCGAATATTTGGAATTACATAAATGACATATGTTCGGGAAGAAGAGTTAGTTTTATTTCTTGAATCAAAGTATATTTTCATATGTTACAAGGCACAATCAAAACTATGTTACTTGAACTAAATTTATATCATATATGTTTTGATTAAAGATCAAATTTAAGTTTGAATCGTTACGTTCGAAGAGAAACGTTAGATTTGTCTGCAATTGATGAGTGAATGACTTTTACTTTCTACGCTGTATATAGAAATATCACATATTCATGTTTGAGAAATCTAATATATATATATGATATCTTTCCTTGAGACTTGTAAAAATCTGAGTATAAAAAGGGGAAAATGAATGTTTTTTGAAGCTATTTCTGATTAATCGATTAATAATGATCGAATCAACCGGTCTGACTAGTCCAAAAATTCTCAATCGATTACAATTCTGATTCAGTCTGCTCTGATGACGATCTCTCTAATCTTTTTTCCATTTCTTCAAAATGACAAAAAAAATAGAGCTACTTAAGAAAACCCCCTCCAAGTAAAATTTTCAGCTGGATACATTGAATCTACGAAGCGTTCGCTTAAGATTATAGGTCAAAATATACATCCTAAATATCTTCTCCATTTTAAATGCTAGAAAGTTCGGATTGGTTTTAAAATGTATTCAAGATATGGCATTACAATTTAATAGAGCTCAATGTTTTTCCTAATTTTGTGTTTATAGAAAACTCCTCTGATCAAATACAGAACATCCAGGAGGTGTACGTTCTAAAGAGAAAATCGAAAAATTCGACTCTGTTAAGTTGTAGAGCTAATTTCTGCTTTCGTTTTGACACTAAGCCTAGATTTCCAGTGTTTAAAATCAAAAGTGAGAAAAGCACAAAATAAATTTCAAGACTTTCTCTTCTTTGAATTAATATAAAAAGAACCTTCGAGTAATTTGTCATCGATCATCGATCAGAACGAATCAAATAAATGCATATAAATATGTACAAAGAGAATTTTTTCTGTTTCCATAGGAACATTTTAGACGATGCCGAAATATCAACAAAAAATCACGTGTTTAAAAAAAAAACCTACAAAATTCATCTGAATCAATATACATCATGTAGAAGAAATATTTTCAATTTATCTAAAACACTTCAAAATATATTCTACCCGTCATGATAAAAGACTTTAAAAACTAAAGTTTTTAGTAAAAAAAAAAAGACATGTTATTTTCTTTTATATGAGAATTCAGAAAAACCTATGTAATATCCTTAAATCTCATTATAATATTAATAAACTATAGTGCATTCGAGACTAGACATTTTGCTCTATTTAACGAGCTATAAATCGATAAATTTGATCAAAATTGACGTTTTCTAAGGGGAAGTGGGGACTTCAAACATAGTCTTAAAGGTATCAAGGTGAACACATGCAATCCAAATATGGTTATCCAAAAAGAAAAACTAAATTCTATTTGATTTTCTTGCATTTCCTATTTCTGAACCATGGATATATCTCATTATCTTTTATTTAGACAATTCGTCCAACAAGTATTGGTTCTTATTGTCGTAAACGAACGGGTAATGTTTGTAATTCAATGAAAGGTCGAAATAAAAATTTATCATGTCGTGGAAAATTACGTGATACTGTTCTTGATTGGGAAGATCCATTACCAGAATTAGCACTTAAATTATCTGAACAACATTGTGCGTAAGTAAAAATAAAAATGAATGTTTTTTTTTTTTTTTGAATATTTAAAATAGTGTTTTCTTTTTAATTTAAGTAAAGCAGATTTATGTATATGTTTGGGTACATCATTACAAATTCGTCCTTGTCGTGATTTACCAAGAAAAACGAAAAAAAATGGTGGAAAATTAGTAATAATTAATTTACAAAAGACATCGTTAGATTCATTAGCTAATCTAATTATTCATGAACGATGTGATTATGTTATGAAATATATTTTAGAAAAATTAAATTTAGAATTTGATGAAAAGTATTTTAAAATTTTTTATTATTATTATTTTTGATTTTAAAATTTATTATAGATCAACTTTATTTAATATATCAAAATATTCTCATGTGAAAAAAGTAATTCTTCTTTATGGTAAATCAAAATCAGGAAAAGATTATATTGGTAAAAAATTAATTGAACAATTTCCTGCATTATTATTACATATAAATGAATCATTAAAAGTTGAATATGATAAAATACATAATGAAGATTTATCTGATACCTATCAAAAAAATATGATTAAGTATGTTAAATTCTTTTTTGTGATTAAAAAAAAAAGAAACTAACGATTGAAATTATTATTTTTAGATGGGAAGAAGAAAAATGTCGTGAAGATCCAACAAGATTTTGTCGAATAATGATTGAACAAAATGATCAATTATGTTTATCATATCCAATATGGATTATTAGTGATATTAAATCATATAGAGAAATTGAATTTTTTAAAACATATTTTCATGATCGTTTATTAATTATTCATATTGAAGCATCAAATGATATACGACAAAAACGTGGTTGGAATTTACAATCTGATATTAATTATTCGGAATTAGATAAAAATATTCCATGGTCATTTGTTTTTTTCAATAATGAACAAGATAATTTTAATGAACAAATGAATGATTTAATGAAAATAATTAATTCTTAATAATCTACTGTTGTTTTTTTTTTGTTGTATACTTTTCAATATAGAATAATATCATCAAAGATAAATTCATTTTTCTATTTATAGATTATGAATGGATCATTTGTCTTATACTCAAAATGACTCATTCATTGAAATGAATTCAAAATCTGACGAAGATGATGAACTTGATCCTCGAATTCAAGTTTGTTTTTTGAAATTTTCATTCCTTTTATTTTTTTTTGTTTTAAATAATTCTTCTTGATATAATTCAGATCGAATTAGACCGATTAAATTATGCTAATGAAGCTATCAATCAATTAGAACTTCAACTTGATGTAATTTTCAAAAAGACAAAAAAAAAAAGTATAAATTCTTTTTCTTTTTCTATTTCTTATTTTTAGGAAGCACGAAAAATACACGATGAATTTAAGAAAAAATCAGAAACAGAATTATTTCAATTAGAACAAAAGATTGGTGAAGCTGTAGCCAAATCAAGAGGTTATTATGATGCTCGAATTAAACTTCGAGATGTTAAAGACAAATTAGTAAAAGCTAAAGATCGATTTGAATGTGCACAAGCATTACATGTTGCTGCTAAAGAAATAGCTAGTGCTTCGGTAATAATAAATTTTTATCATTTTGTATTTATATAATTTAATTTTCAAGGCTGATTATATTGATGAAGCAGCAAGATCACATCAAAATACAACAGCATGGAATGAAACATATCTTCAAGCTATGGCAAAAGTTTGTTTAAATAATTTCATTTAAAAAAAAAGTAAAATAAAACTATTTGATTTCTTTTTTTTTTTTTTTGAGGCAAATGCAGCTGAACAAGAAAAATATCAAGCTGATTTAGATCAACAAAGTGTTGAAAGAGTTTATTTTGATATTGAACAATTAGTTTTAAAATTACAAAAAGAATGTCGACGACCGATTAATAAATCAAAGTAAGAAAACTTTTACGTATAAATAAAACAAAAAAGATAATATGCTGCTTTTTTTTTTTTATAGACCTTATTATGAAATGAGAGTCGAACATCATAAAGAATTAGATGTAAGTCAAATAGAGGTCACGAAAAAAGTATATAGGAAAATGTTTTGCAAAGTTAATACAAATTTAACAAAATCTTGCTAGTCTCACTGGATAATAACGATTAATTTTTTTTTGATTATTAAGATATGTACATCAGGGCTTGAAATGGATCGCTTGGTCCGAACTTTAGTTAGTTTTACAAGGGAAGGTTTTCCGAGTAAGAAAACAGAAAACATCTGATCTTAATCGATTTTATTCGGATTTTTCGTCAAAATTTCTTACATGGATTTTGCACCTTGCAATTGGTAACTAGGCATGTATCGAGTCCGAGTAGCTTGGGCTCAATACATGTCTACTGGTAAGAATCAAGAATCTTTATAATGCGAACGTTTTCAAAGTTTCATTCAGTTATTAAATAAAAGTAGAGTATTTATTCATTTCAATAATATCCCTCATCGGCAAGGGAGGCCGAGTTTACTATCAACTGTGTTAAGCTGCATAATTGTTACTAAGATTGACCAGTGTAACTAAAAATAGTGACCAATCTGACTCATTGAAATTGATCAGCAGGCATTTTACTTGTGAAAATTTTTTGTTAAAAAATGATAGTCTTCAAGAAGTTGAAATACCTACAAATGTACGCTGTTTTTTCAAGCATTAAAATTGTCCGACCTAATTCAATTCGTGGCCATTATGATAATAAACTTTTTACAATGTTCTAATAAATAACTGCAATGATTGTAGAGTTCCATTGTTTGGAAACCTTTTTGTAAAAGAAATATATTTTTAATAGTGCCATTCTCAGTTGGACCGAGCTGGACAGGCACGAGCAATTTTTGGTCTAATTTCGAGGTCTGATGTACAAGTTTACGACAAATTGGACGCTAAGACAAATAGTCGCAGTACGAGAAACTAAAATGCTAAAAAAATTTATTAGTATTATTACAGAAAAATAATTCACATAAGTCGAGAAAATCACTAACAATCTATTTAAGGACAACTAATATTAGATATAAGTATAAGTACAAATGTTTAGTAGATCCTTCAAGTTGTGCAGGAAGCATTACACGACAGCAAATAGTAGTTGTTTAGAAATCTACTATAATCCATATAGTTTTTGTTTATTCTGAAGCATTCATCTATTGAAGTTTTCGCTATTTCAAAATACATATTATTTTAGTCTTTTCGTAACATTTCGATGAATTGAAACGGTGAATGTCAACATTTAATTACCGTCTGCAAGCGAGATCCTCCACTTCTCCATTCCATGGAGTACAACTATATTTTTCACATACCGTCTTCACACTCACACTGAGCTATGTACGATTAAATCACATATGTATAAATTGAGATTTATAGAATGTAAAAAAGAATCATGCTTTTATCAAACATGCAATCAATTGTTGCTTTCTCCTGATGTTTATTCCTATACACACACATTCTACTTTCACAGCTCCTGAAATCAACGCTAGATTTAATCATTTTAAAATAAATTTATTGATTTTAGTTTCAAAAACGTAAAATACATGGCCTTGAAAATTGTGTTAATGAAGCTAAAAGTCAATATCAAGAATCATTAAGAAATCTTGAACGTATTAGTAATGAAATTCATGATAAACGTCATCAAAACAAATTACAGAAAGAATGTGAAGAACAAATAATAGATGTAAGTGAATAACAATTAACTTATATACAAACAATATTTATCTTTCAATTTTCTATTTTCAAAAACAAAAACAAAAAAAAAATCTACAACAACTATAGTTTGTCTTTTTTTGTCTTATCTTTTAGAGAAGAGAATCATTATCAACATCACTTCCAACTAGTAATAGTCCAAGACTATCAATACGAACAAATTATTCAGATGATATGCTTCGTTCATGTTTACTTCGTACAGAAACTTTACCACCTGGAATATTTACTAATATAAATGATCAAAATTCATCGGAATCTGATGAAACAATAAAGAAAACAGATGATATTAATAATCAATTTATTCTTTGTTCAAAAGGTGCACCACGTATAACTATTTTAACGAATCCCGAACAAGAAGCAAACAAATTAATTAATAGTGCTCGTGACAGATTACCAAGTTATTCATCACAAATATCACAAAGTACAACAGATGATGAAGATGATAGAAGTGGATCATTTAATCTTATATCTGATGACCAACTTGATCATTTAGCTTCTATATTTAATTCTTATGCAACCGAATTAACAATCCCAACAGGTACACGTGATCAGCCATATGGACAAAAAAATGATATTATATCAAAATCTTTATTTTATTAATTCATCAAACTTTATTTTTGTTGCTTTAATTATTGTTTTTATTATTTCGACAGAGTCAATGAACTTAGTTTTTAATAACTAAATTTTAAAATATAAGCCAAAACTCTTTTTTTTTCTTTTTCATAAATTATTTAAAAGTAATCGAGTCGAAAATTGAAAAAGAAAAAAAAACAGTACACCGATGAAATTAATTCATTTTTACATAGATATTTATATGTAATGTGAATTCGTATTTTTTTACTCCATGAACCATTGTTTTATTTATTTTCTCGTTTTTTTTTTTTTTTTTTTTATTTCCATTCGATAAACGAAAAATTTTATTATTTTGACAGAAAAAAAAAAGAAGTGTACTATCTATATGCATTTATTATATTTTCTTTTTTAATTATTATTTTACATTTCATCGAACCAATAGTTACTCCACACACATTAATTATTGTATCATTAGCATTTTTTTCCTATCTGTGATATTCTTAGTGATTATATACCGTTGTTCCTTCTTTTTTTTTTCTTGTCTGTATATTCATCATATCAGAAAATAAAGTTTCTATTCATAATATTTCCAAAAGTGACATTAAGACAAGTATAAATATATTTGCTTTAACTCCATTAAATATGAATGGTATCAATTTTATGCACAGTTTGACTTTTTACATCTATACATATATATATATTGTGTATGCCAATTGAGACAAGACATCGAATCAATTAGAATGAATACTGATTGGTCACACTAAGGTGTGATTGAAAAAAAAAACTGAAATAAGGTGGAGAAGTCATAGTTCTACCACTCAAGTGACAACAAGCTCAAGCTATTAAGAAAATTGATATAAATGAACTTGATTTTTGTTAACATAAAAATCAGAACAAGACATCTATTCATAATTGGACTAAAACTTGATAAATAATGATGTTCTAATAAGATCATCAGATGATTCTCACCAATGTATTTCTGTTTTCTTTTTTTTTTCACATATACAGATTGTTTTTTATTTTGTTTACTTTTGATAGAGGGAAAGAGAAGAAAAAAAAAAAGATAGCATAATACGATTAATAATAATAAGACAGAAGGTAGAGACATTGGTTACTAAAAAAAAAAAAAGAAGGAATGACGATGCAATTAAATCACATAAAAGAATGCTTATCTTTTCGAGTATACCGTGATTGAACATCCAACAGAATTAATCAATATAAAACCACTTGAAGAAATATAAAAAAGATAATATTTTTCAATTATTATTTGATTCGATATAATTCTTTATTCCAAATTTTTAATAAATAAGAGAAAATTCGACTTTATATTAGAGAATATTATTGTTATAATAGAAATGAGATTAGAATTCAATAGTTCAAAAAATATTATTATAATGATCTTCTTAAAATATTCATCTAATGTTAAATGAAACTTTTTTCATATTATTCCATTAAATCAAAAATTCATTAATTTCGAAAAAAAATAAATTTTTTTTTTCATGAAGATCTATTCATTTTGTTGTTTCATCGTAGCCATGTTGAACATATAATCTTTCTTTAATTCATCAATAGCTATAAATTTGGATTGAAGATAGCAAAATTTGCATTCAGTTGATGGTGCCAGTCTTCCAATCCGGATGTTGGATTAGAGAAGCCCAATATCTACACCCATATCATCTGATCAAAAGAGTTTTTGTAACCTTGCAACTGATGTTAACTTTTCAAGGCAAGATTTCTTCAGTAAAAAATTGTTCAGAAAAAAAATTTATGTTGATAAAACGGAAATATACTCTTTTCATTTCTAACTAGTCGAAAGATTAAAAAATCTATATGCAGCAGAGTTCTAAGCAATGAAAAGAAACAGAACAACGATTAAAAAGCAAAAAAAAGAAATATTTTATTGTACAATGCATACAAAGAAAATGAATTTGTTGTTTTTTTTTCAGTAGTAGATTCAAGGGAAGAGCACGCTTGGCATTACCACAACTTGCCAATTCTTTTTGTCCTATCTTTATTTCAGATTAATTTTTCGATGAAATTTAACATTCTGATCGTATTCATATTTCTTCTTCCGTTACTGAGACTCACTTCTTGAACCTTCCTTTCCGAAGATTCTTTTTTTGATAATATGTTTTCCTTTTGTTACATAAATAATTTCTACAGTAAAAACTTACAGGAGAGAATGGATTGATTTTTGTCCTACTTTCATGAAACTGAATAAACCAAACATGATCTATCTCGCTAAAATTTTACTTCTTTATTTGTTTCGTACTTGTCAAACTCTAATAGAAGATCGAAGAATGTACCGAGTCCTGACGATGACGACTTTATAGGGGAAACAATCGCCCCTATTTTCTAAAATATTTTTTCAATTTTTTTCAGCAGAAAACGTCCAAAAATGAGCTAATACAACCTCTAATGGATTTCAAAAACATGTTTTGTGACTATGATCATCTCTCTTTTCGGAAAATTCCAGACCGCCAGTCAGTATACTTTTCACTTAGGACATTTTTTGAAAAATGCTTAATTTCGATCCAATTGCATCGGACATCCACATTATTTATACCTTACTCTTCAAAACTTAAAGGCTTAAATCAGCAATAGACATAAAATTGCTAAAAAAAAATCTAAAATACGAATCAACAATAAATGTAAAGTTTTTTAGACAATACGTGAAACAACATTCTTGAACTCACATCCAGTCAAATTTTATACGTCAACTAATGTATTTTTACGTTAAAATTGTAATTATTATATTGAACTGCTTCTGACTTAAGCTAATTTTCATTTATAGAAAAATTATTTAAAAGAAAATAAAAATAGAGTTTTTTTTTTTCTTATCATTTGAAATCATAACTTTGATGAATAATAAAGATTCTGAAAACAAAATATTCTTTTCTTCTTCGTTATTCCTAACCAATAATATAATTTTTTCTTTCTTTAGCCAATAAAAATTGCTTACCTTTGCTTTCTCTCTCTCTCTCGCTCCTCTTGACGATTTATCGCAAAGAGAAACTGTGTTATTTGATACGAACATTGAATCATAAAAAAAAAAAGTGCAGTTATATACACGTCTACTTCTTTACAATATATACGAATTATCATCATCATCATCCATCTCTCAATTGAAAGAAGACAATTTCTAGACTTTTTTTTTTTTTATTATTTTTTTTATGATTATAACATGTGACTAAAGTAATAATAGAAGGAGTAGCTCTATTGAAAAAGTTCTAATTTTATTACTACAACAATAATAATAAATAACATCTATTGATTATCCGTGAAATTATCATTGACGTTTATTACATCATCTTCAACACCTATAATCATCAAAGTAAGTAAGCAATAATTTTTACTTTTTTTCGTTTACGACGAATTATCTCAAATAGATATTCAGGTATAAGAAAGCAATAAATAATATATTACCTATTTTATTAATTTAGAATATGAATAATAATAATAATAATAATAATATACACTATTCATCAACAATGTCTAATGATCATGAAACAGGTACATCAGGTGAATCTTTACGCATGTTTGATCCATCATATCATCCTTATCCTCCACAAGCAAATATTTATTCCGATTATCCAAATGCAACATCGAAAATAGAAGCATTCGATTATAATTATTGGCCAACACCAGCAACTACAACACATAATATTCTAACAAATCCAACAATTACAGTTCTTGATCAAACTCAATCATCATCCTCATCCTCATCCTCATCTTCAAATCCAACAATTGAAACACTTGTACCTGTTTCATCTGTACAGTTATCACAATTAAATACATCAGCTACTATTTCTGCAACACATCATCATCATCATATTCATCAACATCTTTATCCACCATCACCACCAACATGTAATGATCCATCAACATGGCTTGGTTCAGGTAATTATCAATCCTTACATCCAACAACAAATCCATCATCGTATCGTCATTATACAACTCCATGTCCATTTTATTCATCAAATAATTTCTATGATTCATCACAACCTCAATGGACACAACCACCTCCACCACCGCCACAAACAGCGATTCCAATTAAATTTGAATCATCATATAGTCCACCATCATATTTTGAAAGATCAAATCATATAAATCATTGTCAAGAACAAATATCTAAAGATGAACCATCAAATTCACCTCAACATATAAATTGGCTTAAAAATGATTCATCATCAACACAATTAATTCAAATACCACCAAAAAATCCATTGAACGGTAATCAATTGACCTTTAAATAAAATAAAAAAAGGAATACGTTAAAAGGGCATTGATTGAGAAACATGCGCTTCCACATTGGTGTTATACATATAACATGATTCGAGTGTAAACATACGATGGGTAACAATAATGTATTTGATAAGTCAATTTTGTTTGATTGATTTTTGTAAGAAGAAAAAAAAAAAAAAAAGAATGTCGAGTGCCATAAAATGGTACTGCAAAACGTGGTAGAGATTTTTTTTTTTATGACTTTCAATTGTTGATATACCTATATGAAAGATAAGGCCAATCTTGAAGTTTAGACAAAGAAATATATGAAGAACAAATTTCTTATAGTTAAAAACAGGTATAATTCTTTGCTCTTTTCTATACATAGGAAAAACACGTACACGTGATAAATATCGTATTGTTTATACAGATCAACAACGATATGAACTTGAAAATGAATTTATTATATCAAAATATATTTCAATACCACGTAAATCAGCATTATCATTAACATTATCATTAAGTGAACGACAAGTAAGAAAAATAATAAAGTTTGATTTAGTTTTAATAAATAAATAAAAAAATAATTTTAATATAGATTAAAATTTGGTTTCAAAATCGTCGTGCAAAAGAACGTAAATTAAATAAAAAACGACAAGAAATATCTTCAACACGTCAATTAAATAATTCTAATGATGGTGATTCACCAAGTGATGGTGGTCTTGAAAGTCCAAATTATTATCAAAATTATGCGTAATTCTATTTATTTCTTCTAAAGAGACACATTTAATACTTCTTTTTTTTTTCTTTTCTGTTTTTTCTTTTTTTTGTAATTTTCAAAGAGTCTTGAAAATAATATTTTGATCGTAATGTTTTGTTTTGTTTTTTTTTCTTTCGCGTTTATATCTACTGAAATAAGAATAGGATATCATTTGCATGTAACAATAATGAAGAACATATATTATTTCTTCCTTCTTTCGACCAAAATGCTCGTAGTACAATGTATGATGAAAACACTGAACGGGCGTTTTCCTTTCATATATATATAGATACGCTCGTTTGTATGAATACCTCCAGGTATTATCGTCCGAATGGACAAAAAGAAAAACAAAGAGATGTTCATCAGTAATTTATCTCGGTCGTTCTCGCTCTCTCTCTATTACATCGTCGGCCATTATGCATGCTAGTATAAGAGGACAGATATACACATACGTACACATTCTGTTTGACGTCGACTTGTTTTCTATCTGTTCACAACAACATATACCAAACAATGTCGTTTATAATGTTTGTCTCTATTTAATATATTATTAAAAAAAATATATCATTTTTTTTTCTTTCCATAGGTCACATGATTATCAACAACAACAACAACAACAAGCGAAAAGTGCTACTGCTCAGATGAATTTGAATGTGCTTAGTTGTCTTGGACCAGATTTTGATAAGCAAACAGTATTCAATTTGCTCAGTGATAGTAATTATATTGAATCAAGTTTAGCACAATCTATTACATCAAATTTGTGGACGTCTAGTCCATCTCAATGGAATCATACATTAATACAAGAAGCACCTGTTTATACACCACGCTCAGTAATGAATGAACTTGAACCTCAATCACCTACAAGTGCTGCTATTAAACGGCCTCTTTCTGATGTTAGCAATCGAACGATTGGTAAAAAAAGAAAAAGTTTTATTTAATTTAAAAATTTATCTTTCTTTTTTTTATATTTAGTTGGTCGATCATTAACAAATAATCAACCACCACCGAAATTAGAATTTTCAACACCAGTACGATCATCTATATCTGATTTGTACAATCGAGTACCATCATCTATTAAACGATCACGTCTTGCACCGACCTTTCTTGCTTCTACTTTGACACACGAAACATCACCACCAACAAAACAATTGCCTTCCGTAACATCAACAATTGATACAACTGAGTAAGTTATTTTCTATTGATACTATTCTCGTAAATCTAATATATATTTTGATTATTCTAGACGAACTTTAGAAATTGCTCTTTTACTTAAAGAACATCCAGATTGTAGTTGTGTACTTGTTACACTTATTCAAGAATATCAAAGCCGGTAGAAAAAAAAAAAGTTTTTTACAATATAGAATGTTTCATAAGTCTTAAGGCACAATAAATTTAGTTTATATGTAGAACCGTGAATACTCGTGTCAGTCTTTCAAATGAAATATTATTTGGATAATATTTTCTTTTTTGTAATAATAAAAATATAAACATGAGAATCTGTGAAGATAAATTTTTTTCAATCGATCAACATGACTTTTCGAATAAAATGTTGAACAATTCTACATCAAAAATAGCGTAGCCAAAGCTAATAATTATTTATTCGATGCTCATCACGATCTACTGATTAAATATGTTCAGCCGAATTATGTATTCAGTAACCGAATTGAAATGGCATGCAGAACGAAATACAAAGAACAATGATTGAAGCTTTTTTTTTTTTTATTGAGTTTTACCTCAAAGAAGATGACACTAAATTTGCTGTCATGTGGCTCACTGAATATTAAAGGACAAAGTACGAGAAGAACAATTTTTAAGCTTTGAAAAGATAAAAAATAGAAATATCTTCACATATTTTCATATTTATATTTTTTATTATTACAAAAGAAGATCTTATCTAAATAATATATCATTTGAAAGATTGATACGAATACTCATAGCTCATATATAAAAAAACATTTAGTTAAGAATTATTTTTTGTCTACATATAAAACTAATTTAGTTGTGTTTCAAGACTTATGAAACATATTGTAAATATTGTTTTTTTTTTTTTTTTATTAGATTTCAAAAACCTCTTCATGTAAGTGAATTATATACAATGAAACATGTCATTGATATTCAAGATTGTGGAGGTAATCGAATTGCTCGTCTATTACCAGCATTTCGTGTTCGTTTCGATGAAAATTATATACATGTATGTAATTATATATTTTTGTATTATGTTGTAATCAATTATTATTTTAATTTTTAGACTCAACTTGAACAACCTTATTGTATAATACATTGTTTAAAAAAATTTATTATTAATCCTGATCTTGATTTACCATTTATTCAAATTTCATTTCGAACATTTGCTGATAATGTTCGTCAATTATTAATTCAACATAATGGTTCAATGCCTTTAGCTAGGTAATAATTTAATTGAAAAAATTCTATTTTATATTTGAAAAGTTTATTATTTATAGTTTTCCTCAATGTTATTCACATAATTTTGAATCTTTAATTGATCATGATGATGGTGTACCAGTTGAACATTATATTTCATGTAAATTTCTTTAATATGTTTTTTTGATTGATTTATTTTAATATTTTCTTTTCTTTAGGTATCAAAGATATTCAAATTGTAACTGGGCAAGGAGTTATTAAAAAAATTCAATTTTCTCATACTCCAGGAACATCATTTATGCCTACACTATTTGATACATCAAATAGTAAATGTTATAATTTATTTATTTTTTTTTTTTTGATGAATTTATTTCGCTTTGTAGTGCATGTCGATACATGTGTTGAAGTTCAACAACGTTTACAACAATTTTCACGTGAAGTTCTTGATTTACTTAAAAATCAAGGTTCACATTGTCGTTTACCTATTTCAAAATTTGTTTCAACTTATCATCAATATTTTAATCGACAATGTCGTGTTGCTGATTATGGTTTTTCAAAAATTATTGATCTTTTATCTGCTATACCAAAATCAATTCAAGTAATTAAGAAAAATATTTCTAATTAAATAAAAATAAAAATAAAAATATTGTTTCTTTTTTAAATAGATACTTGGTGATGGAAATAAACGTATTATAACAATTACTCATCGATGTCAAATGAAACGATTTACTAATGATATTATTCGTATATTGAAAAATAAACCACAACGATCAATGTCAATTAGTGAAATTCCAATTGAATACGGTATGAAGAAATATTTATGTTTTCTCTACTAATGAATTTAAAGAAAAAATAATAAAAAAAAAGACAAAAGTAATGACGATAACTTTTTTGAGATTATAAAATGATATTCACATCTTTCTGAGAAGGGATGTGACGATAAGGGAACAACCTGTACTCATACTTACATCCTTTTTTCAACAACAAAAAAAAAAGAAGGCAATGCTATTAGCACTAAAATCCTATATAATCTCATATAAAGATTAAATCAATTGTATAAAATATTTTTGTTTTTATTATTCTAGAAATAGCTTATAAAAAACCATTTTGTGTTGTTGATTTTGGTATGTGTTATTTGGAAGATCTTGTTAATGAAGTGAAAGATAATAAAGAATTAGTATTGGATGCTGATAAGGGTATTATTAAACTCTATCGTAAAGGTAATCTTTTTCTTAGATAAATTTAGAATAAATTAAATCTTTTAATTTAGAACGAACTAATTTAGAAATTTATGCAACTGGAAATTTTCAACAAGATGTTATTGATATGCTTCGTATTTTACCTGATTTTAGTATACCATTTCAAAAATTTATTCCATCCTACCAGTAAGAAAAAAAAAGTATTTTTTAACTTTTATTCTATAAATTTCAATATATATTTATTTAGTCATCATTTTGGTTATCAATGTAAAGTACAAACATATGGTTTTTCTCGTTTAATTGATTTACTTGAAGAACTTTCTGATATTGTTAAAGTATAACATATATTAAATAATATTTTCAATTTGAAATAGAAATATGATCTTTTTTTTTTCTTTTATTTTTTAAATATTCAAATTAGATTAATGAAGATAAGAATGGTGAGAAAATTGTTCAATTAACATCAACTATGATAGGACATGCAATATTATTAAATATTGAACAACTTATTCAAAAATCTCATGGTCAATTAAAACTTAAAGATTTACGAATACAATATTTACAAGTTTATCGAAATGAATTGAATCCAGAAGATTATGGTTTAAGTAATCTTGAAACATTACTTCTTACCATGATCGATAAATTTGAAGTATGTTTTCATAGAAAAGCTTTTTTTTTTTTTTTAAATATGTTTATTGTTTTATTTAATGTTAGTTTCATTATACTGAAACTGATATTTCTATTTCAATCAAAGAATCAAATCCAATAATATTACAATTAACAAAAAATGTTATTCTTACATTGATGCTTTCTCAATGTCAATTATCTTTTTGGCAATTAAAACAAGATATGCTTGTTCATTTTAAACAAGATATTACATTAAATATGTGTCGTAATGAATTACGTAATTATGTTGAGGTTTATTTTTTTAAAATTTTGATCATATACCAAAAAAAAAAGATATTTTTTTTTTTACTTAGGTAATCGATCAAACAATTCGTTTAACTCCACCAATGATTTTTGCTTATAATGTCGTACTTCTTTTAAGTCCATGTGATGGTCGTATGTCTTATGATGATTTTATTGTTGAATATCAACGACAAACTGGTTCAAGTCATTTACTCTATCCAACAGATTATGGTTTTCCAACAATGCTTCGTCTTTTTGATTCTATTCAACTTGTTGCTCAAGTTCGTGGTCGACGCAATTTTAAAATAATTATACTCAATCCTGAATTTCGACGTATGTAATTAAAGAAAATTGATGTTTTATTTTTTGAATATACATATTTTTGGAAGAAAATAATGAATGTAGGTTTAAATCGAGGTTTTGTACAGATCCTAGTCTCTAATCCCTAGCAACGGAAGAAGAAAAGACTAATAGCCATTGGATGCGTTTCTATAATAACCGAGGACAACAGACTTCAGACTCTTTTATCAGAGTTCCTTAGCAACAGAAAAGAGTTCTGAACAAAACTTAAACTGTTCTAGAACATTCTAAAAGTTTCCTTGATATTTGAATAGCTGAAATACGTTTGTGAATGTTATAGATAGAGTAGTTTTTGATTTTTCCACAGATAAACGTTTATATGTTCAAGATGTCCAGAATGATAGGTAGTGCTGCATAGACACAAGAAAAAAAAACGTGTACTGATTAAGTTATAACTTTTGGTAATAATTAATATCAGTGTGTGTGTGAGTTTATCGAAGTATATAATGTGCTATAGATATGTACAACAGGTTTATTTGCCAGTTGAATCATAATGTTAAATTAACGGAATATGAAAATGAGTAGCAACATGTCAAACAAAAAGTGGAACGTCAGTTAAAAAAAGCTGTTCACAATGCAGAAATAAATGAGACACATCGTTTCTCTAGCGATCGATTATCTATAGCCTGCAAAAAGTTTTTCACTTATGAGGGAATTATATGAACTAGTACTCACCGTTTGAGCCTTTGTCGGGTTCACAAGGTGGCCTTGGCAAGATTAGAAAAAACTTAAAGTGGTTTATGCCCATAGGCCTCTGGATTCAAGTTGTGATCGTTTCTCTGAATTTTCGATCCAACTTTAGATATTTACCGAAACATCAAATAACAATATTTCGACTTAAAATTTTGTCCATAGATAGGACTTCTTGTAAATAGGAAGTTCTCTTCATAGGATATTGAGTTCTCAAAAAAAAAACAACATCAGATTTTCGAATCTTTCGTGGAATATGAGTGACTTTTGAGAATTCACTACCCCTCGTGAATGGAACATTCTTTCAAGGTGACATTTTCAAGACATTCTAGTTACAAGTAAGCCTATCTATAAGCAAAATATCATCCGTCGATTCTTTTGTACATACTGCGTCTACAGGCTAAAATTTTAGTACAACGACTATAACTCTGTAGGGAACATCTAGTAGTCCTTATCTTGTTGAAGTTTTTAATATCTCATTGGGATCTACCTTATGCACAAAGTCCGAAGTCAAAAGTGATTTTCAAGTTGGAAAGGTTTTCCTGTTAATAGAATGAGGCTAAAGGACATGTGAGTTCTATATTGTAGTCTCAAACGGACTGCATTGATAAATGTTTTTTTTTTTTTTAAATAATTCTTCTTTTATTTTTAGTCGGACGATATACTCATCCGATAACATTTACAACACCAATAACATCGTTCTAATTATTGTTTCAATACTCGATTTGACACATCTACAACATCAGTTTTTTTTTCTTTTTAGTGTTAGTTCGACATTCGAAAGAAGTTTATTTGATGCTTCTCTTTTGTTATTTGTGTCATATGTATTTTCATATAATATTTTGAGCTTTAATTTTTTTTTTCTCTAATATTACTGCTGCTTTTATTTATATTCATTTATTCATGTATCTTTAGACAAGATGACTGCGTTTCTCGTTTTGTTTTCTTTCTTGTTAAACAGCTGTATTGTTTATCGTTTAATTTTAACTAAAAACAAACTCTTTCGCTTTCTTTTTGTTTTTTTATCCGTTTTCATCATATGTTTCTGTTTCACTCTGTTTAAATCGTATATAGACATAAGCATGTGTATTTATGTACGGTTACTGATGATGATTATTTTCTTTTAAACGAATTTTTCATGCTGATATTATAATACGACGTTTTCATATGTGTGTGCTTATATATAGTTTTTAACTACACGTTTTAACTACATTTTATTTTATAGATTAAAATAAAAAAAAAAGCCAAACTTGAATTTTTCCGTTTTTTTTTTTTTTCGAAAAGTTCATTTATATTTGTTGGTATTCATATTTTATTTATTTATATATGTTTATCAATACAATGTTTGAGAGACATTCATTAATCTTGATGTTTTTTTTTTGTAATTTTTGGTTCACTAAAATTATTGAAAACTAATAATTATTAATGAAAAAAGTTCTATTATTGTTTAAAATGTTTATGTTGATATAAGCGAAATTTCTTTTTTCTTGTTATTGTTGTGTTTATTTATAGTTGATAATATTAGGCAAAAAAAAAACGAGAGAGAAATATCAGTTATAATTATGAGATTGATTAATCATCTTCTTTTCCTTCATGTTCTGCTAATTTCATATAATCATCAATTAAATCACCAATAACATCACCAATTTCAGTATCAAATGTATATTTTTTTGATGAACGTCCTAAACGTACTTCAAGAAACAATGAAATAGCATTTGAATTAAAATTTAAATTATAATATGGAAATTTAGCCACAAATTCCTTGAAACGAAAGACACAAAAAAAAGCAATCAATTTCAATTAAAATAAAATACGAATCTTACTTTTGTAGTTGCATCTAAAATCTCTACACCATTTTGATTGATACAAATATAAATATCTTCAGGAAATTCAGCTTCAGTTTCGTTCTGTAAAAAAAAGATGAAATAATTTTAGGTAAAATATTCAAAATAACATATTTGAAGTATTTAAGAGAGAACTTATGAGACCATCGAGAGCAAAATAAATACACCATTTGAAATCAACGTCAAGAGCTACAGTGAATCAAATATATTTTAAAGAATTTTTTTTCCTGCGAAAAACTGATCACTGGGAGATCACAAGGCAAAATTTCAATAAAAAATATAGTCATAAGGGAATATTGGGATTTTTCATAGGAAGCAAATTTCTCTAAAATTTATTTAATTCAATGTAGTTTTTGATGCTGATTACGAAGATTGCATTTATTTTGCTTTACAATTGTGTTATGATATTGAAAACTGCTAAAAATGTTTTTTGTTCTATTGAAAAGTCATTATGTAAGAGAGAGATATGAACCTCGGTTGTCCCAGAACGTAGGCATTTATTTCTAAATACTATTTTACTATTTTGTATTCTAATTAATAAAGTTACCTTAATTGGATACATTGTCGTACCATATGTTGGCCAAGCAGAAACATGTTTTAAAAAGCGAGATTTTGCTTCGTCTTCACTCACATCTCGAAGAGTACCGGACACCGTATAGATTTTCTAATAAATAATACACATATGAAATGTCATGAACATATCCTATATTCTTACTTTAGCCCAATCAGATGGTGATGTTCCTTTGACTAAATAGGCTGGAACAAAAGTTGCTAGATTTGCTCTAAATATTAATAAATTATTTTTGTAAATTTTGAATACAAAAACAAAAAAAAATAATAATATTGACATACTCAGGTGCTCCTTTGCCTCGATCAGCTCGACCTAATAAAGCAGCTAAACCAGCTGCTTCCTCAACTTCTAATTTATGTAAACCTAGCATATAATTATCTCTTTCTTGATAAAAATGAACCATAGAATCAACTTGTTTATCTTCACCCGGTATAATATCAACCCAAAGTTTTCGACGAAAATGAACTTTATAATCAAGTTTTTCTATAAAATTATATATAAAAACAATAATAACAATCATCAATAAATATAATTCTTACTCTTATCATGACCACGAAGTTGTGTTAGAAAATCAAAAAAGTAAGTATTACTTGGAATACTAACTTCTGCAATATATATATATATAATAGTGAAAGAAAAAATGATTTATTTACCTTTTCTGCCTGTTTCTAAATATAATGAAAGTCCAGTTGCTGATGCTGGAAGATATTTAAGTTCTCGACAAATATTTGAAACTAATTCATTTGCTTTTGTTGTTGATTCAACAACAAAATCTTGTTCATGTCCATTTGGAAAATGAACATATTGACGAATTTTAACACGATTAATATTTGCATTACATTCAATAATATGTGGACCACGAACACGTTCACCTTGTCTAAATAAATTTAAATAAAGTTTCAAAAAACAAAAAAAAACAAAAAACTATTTACTTTTGAATTTTTTGAATACGTGTATAACATTCTAATGCTGTTGGATTTGAACTTGAACGAAGAAAAAGTGTAACATGATAAAAAAGAGCTTTTGCAGGTACAAGAACACCCGTTAAAAGCCAAAGTAATTCCCAAAGACGTGTTTCAATTTTCAAATCAGGACAAAATGTTAATTGTTTTATCAATTGACAATATAATTCTTCTTTCAAAATTTTCTAAAATTATCATCAAATTTAATATTTATTTTTCTTATTCTTTTGTAAAATACGATCTAAAAAAAAGAGTGTTGAAAAATGCCTACAGACATCTTAATCTACTAGAGATGAAATCGATATGCCTTATTAAATGTTTTTGCTCTTAGTATCTCATAGAGAATATGTAATAAACTTTGTTGAAAGTTGACTATATCAAATATCCCTATCCACAGATGGCAACTCGCCAGTCTAGTATCGGTATAGATTTCAGACCGATTGGTAGACTGTGACAGAAAGCCATGAGAACGTCACACAGAGGTTATTGATATGTGATGGTAGACTGTATATCAATAACGTTTCGTTACAATATATGAATTAGTTCCATATTGCATTTCTGAAAGATTAAGTAAAAGGATGATGTATGTCGAAATAGAAAGCATAAACCAATATCCATGTGATTAGCAGCAATAACAACTACATCGTATCTTACATTTGAATCCTATGGAGATTACACAAAATAGATTTTTTAGTATAACTTACATTTTTTTCAAATGCATAATCAAATATACTATCTAAATCACTTTGTTGAATTTTTTTTCTTTGTTGTGGTGACATTTTTGCATAATTCATTATAGCACGAAACATAGATACAGCTTTAGCTGAAAGATCATTTTGTCCTTCAAAACGATGTAATAATGGTCCTTTAATTTCTGTTGCTTCATAATGCCATGCCGTTGTTTTTCTTGAACGAAAATATTTTTGAGCATAAGCTTCTAATGTATGTAAATTATAATGTGTTTCTGGTTCAATTTCTTGATTTAAATCAACAGCACGTTTCATTACATGTAAAACAAGACCTCGCTAAAAATTTTAATCAAATTTAATTATACAAAAAAAAAAAAAAAAAACAAAAAAATTTTTTTTATACCAAAATTTTTGATTCTGGTTTACTTGTACATGGAATAATATAAACAATATCAGCTGGAAATTCACCTTCACGATTTGTTCGATCATTTATACCTGTCATTAAACCTGCTTCAATATTCTTTTTACTTTCACTATCAAGAACAACAATATCACCACGAAGTAATTCTAATTTACCAGCACCTCGTTCTAATTTAAAGAAACAAATTAAAAAATTTTTTGAAAAATTTATTTAATTTACTCGTTGGTTTATAATCTTTTCGAGCAATAGCTAATGTTGATCGATCTTTCAAATTTTGATGAATAAGACTAAGTAAAATTCCAAGATCAGCACCCACTATAAAGAAAAATATAATTATTAATTATTAAAATTCAAGACTAGGTGATAGTCTCAAAACAGCAAGGGAAGGATATATATATATAAGAAAATGTCAATAACAAATTCAAAAAATCTTGATTGTTTTACTGAGTAATAACAAGAGAGTTTTCAATAATTGCGAGAGTGTACATCCGTCCCTACATTCGCAGCCTCCTATATAGATTCATTACTTTACTTGGTAATGTAAATGTAAAATCTCCATAGACAGTATGTAAAGTATAATGATGATAATTTAAAACTGGATCACTAAAAAGAAAAAAATTTAATTAAATATTTTTCATAGAAATCTATTTAAATACTTACTGATCACCAATAATATCAGTAACTTCAGAATAGTTTATTTCTCCTAATAAAACATATGTAGTATCTGCATAGAAACGAATTTTATCTCGTCCAATAGAAATCGTTGCAAATGCAATTTCATCAATTAATGGACCTGAAAGTGCTTGTATTTGAAATACACGTGAAAATGTAATAGGCCATTTTGTTTGTGCATATAAAATAACATCTTTTTTAATTTCACGTCTTATTTGTTCACGTGTTTTAAATTTTTGTTTAAGTCGTTTTATAACACGTTTAAACTTTAAAATAAACAAAATTTTGTTCTTTTTTTTTTTTTTGTTTTTTTTACTTTCTCTCAATATTTATTTTCTTTGACTTACATCAGCATCTTTTTTAACAGCAAGTTCTACCATACTCTCCAATTGTTTTTCAGTGATTATACTTTTATTTTTTTTATTGAGTGATTTACCATCACCATTTTGTAGTCCAGTATATGATCTTGGTATAAGAGAGTATATAGTTTCTCTCATTTTATCAGGTTCGACATCTTTTCCATGAATTATATAATAATGTTGAACAGAAAGTAATACAAATTCTTCTGGATCGATTCCATTAGTGTAAACATAGATATCAGTTTGAATACCTAACAAGAAATATTTTATTTTATATGTAAACAATAAGATAAAAGCTAATAATTAATTATATACCATTAATAATTTGATCATAGACAAGATCAATAGAAACAGGATCATCATCGAGATTTTCCCATGGAGCAAATATTTGCTTACAAAAAATATATATAATATCAACATTAGGAGGATTTTCTCCTTTTTGTATTTGTCCCATTTCAAGACGAGATAATATATCAAATATATGATCTTTATTAAAACCAAGAGAATAACCCTATACTCATGAGAAAAAAAAACAACAACAACAAGTAATGAAATATCTTTGAAAATAAAAAGTTAAAAAAAAAAATCTTACTTCTGCTTTTGATTCAGCGAATAATGACCATCCAAATGTTGATTTTATATTTAATTGTCTTGCTAATTCTAAACAAGCTTCTTCAGCTATAGTTGCTGAATCACAACAAACTGTTTTTTGATCTTCACCATGAATAATTTTTACATTAATCATAATTGGTTCAGCTTGTTGAATATGATTTATTTCTTCAATACTCAATGGTTCATATCGACTTCCATTACGATATGTTCTTCTTAATGCAAATTCAGCAAAATTAGCAAGAGCTGATGGACCACTTTGAATAAAATTTCGAAGAAATCGAACTAACTAAAACAAAAAAAAAAAGAAAGAAAGAAAGAAAAGTTTGTTCAAATAATTTTATCAAAATAAAGAAAACTAACATTTGTACCAGGTGGAAATGTATACAAACATATACAAAGAAGAAACCATCCACGCATTAATGATTTTTCACGTTGTTCACTTTTTTCAGGATTTTGACTTTTTCTTTCCCGTACTGCTGGATGATCATTTAATTGTTTACAAATCTGACATAAAATTTCATCTCTAAACAAATAATATATTGATAAATAATTCTTAGAAAAAAAAAAGTCAAAAGAATTACCTTAGTCGACGACGAATAATACCTAACATTGTAATCATTTGAACTTTTTCTAATGATGTTAATAGACGATCCTCAATAAATGGATTTTCTCTTTTTAATCGTTCATCAAGATAAATTGATTTTTTACTAAATGATCGAATACGATCCATAGCTTTTGTACGAAGACTTTTTGTTTTTTTCTTTATTGATTATTTAAAAATAACAAATTATTTAAAAGAAAAAAAATAAATAAATAAATTTTACTTTTTCATATGGATCTTTTTCTTCTTCAAGTTTCATTTGATGTTGTTGAACAATTATTGGATAAAGTTCAGATACAATAATATCATATTGAGATTCTAAAGTTGAAGATTCTTTATCATTTTTTGTATTCTTTCCTGTTGGTTGTGGTAGACTAACATCTTCTTTATCACCCATAAATTTCATTATCATTTGAAATATTGCTACTGCTGCCTAGAGAATATATCAAATGATATAATTTTCAAGAATAAAAAAACAAAGAGAAGAATAATATTACTTTTTGATCAACACCTGATTTAAGATCAAGTAATGGTCGAATAATTTCATTTTTTGTATATTTACTATCATAACCATGTTGAAAATATTTAGCAGCAAATTTTTCAAATGAATTTCGTGAAACATCACTTATAAATGGATCTGTTTCTTGTCTTAATTGACGTTGTAACTAAAAAAAAGAAAATAAGAAATATTAATTTATCAAAAATAAATAAATTTATTATTATTAACAAACCATTGGTAAACCATCTTCACCAAGAAGATTATCATCTCTAAAACGTCTTGGTATTCCTGATCGTTTTTCACGAGCTCGAGCTATATCTAAACGTAATTGTTCACGTATATCTTCATCTAAATTAGCTAAACGTGCATCATATGCTGCTTGTGCTGCTTCATGAGCTTTTTCTGGTCCTAATTCTGGTGTTAATAATCGTTCTTCTTCATTTCGAAATGCTTCATATTCTTCTAATTTCATTGCCTAAATCAAATAAAAATCATTTATGCAAGACAAAAAAAAAAAATTTCTTTTTTTTTTATGATACTTTAATTTGTTCACGTCGTACATCACGCCATCCTAAATATTGAAGAACTTTTTCTTGAAGAATACCAAAAGCTTTTGGACGAAATTTAGTATTTTTTCGTGCTAAATATCCTCTAGCTAAATTCTAAAAAAATAATAATAGTCACAAAATAGACTTTGTTTTTTTTTTTATTTCATTCTAATCATATTATCAAACCTGAATACGTGGTAAAGTTTCATAATAAAGTTTTTGTTTATCACCAATATGTTGCATATCATATAATGCTTGTAAACGTCGAAAACCATGACGCATCTAATTAAGACAAAAAAAAAAAACAAAATTTCTATCATATATATATATAATTCAATGAAAAATATTTACTTCACAATAAGCACGTCTTTCAGCATAACATAACCATGATTGTTGTAACCATAAAGCTAATTTTCTTGAACGTTGAAATTGTCGTTGAGCATAATAACGACGTACAGCTTTTTGTAATGCTAATATACGATCAGCTAAAATTTTTTGTCTTGCTTGTTCTAACATAGCATCATGATCATCTTTAAGAAATACTTTTGTTTTTCCTATTTGATAATCTTGTCCAGGTAATGCTAATTCACATATTTTTGTTGCTATTAATCGTTGATCACTACGATCACCACGTGCTTCAGATTTTTTATGCATATGTTCAAGTGATGGTGCAATAGCAGCATAACGATGAACAAATTCATTAAAATCATGACGTATTGGATAACCAATACGACGAATATTTATTGTTTCCATCATACCAGAATAACGAAGTTGTTGTACAACACGTTCTCGGTCAAAATTCTATGAAAATTATCTTTATTTTTTTATAGAAACAACAACAACAACAACAAAAAAAAAAAAAGAAAGATTCTAATTACATACATGAACAGCTTTTAATTCATTTGGTTTGATACAACGAATAAAGAATGGTTCACATTGACGAAGTGTAGTGAGAAGTGCTTCGAGTGATTTACGAAATTGTGCAGCTAATGATGGTTTACGTTTTTTATCATCCTAAAGAAAAAAAAAACAAATCTTGCATATTTTCGAAGAAATCACAATACAATAGGGAGCTGTGAATCCGGACCTAGCCGAGTTTGGAAGGACTCGCAGCTCCCTACAATATAGAATAGTGAAAATATTGGAAATATGATGATCAATTGAAAAACGAATACTCAACTATACAGGCAAGATTTTCATTGATTGTTTACCTTTATTTTTATAAATATAGAATAACATCTTGAGGACAATGTTACTTTTAAGAAAACAAAATAAATTTTCAACATCCTAATGGAATATATTCATTCATATTGATAGCAAAAAATGTCTAAAAGTATTTTAGAATATGAAGGTATGGATCTTCTCCTTAGCCACATTCATACCGTCACAATATGAATACTAGTGTAACAGATTGACAGTGTGTGCTACCGAAGATCATAACAGTATGATAAGAAAGGTGCACAAATGAATTACGAACTGATTCGATAAAACATTGCTGTGTATCGCACATATATATATTACTTTAAATTCAGTTCAATATGATTATAACTTACAAGATTTAAAGCTTCAAGTGGAAATATTGTTTTAATTAAACGATTAGTACTTCTGGATAAAACATGTTTCAAATCATTACTAAACGTATCACGATTTTTTTCAAGAAAATCTATAAAATAATAGAGAAGAAAAATCATTGATTATTATTTTTTTTCATAAAAAAAAAATATATACAGTGGGCCTCAAAATTATTCAACCACGTGTAATTTGGATTTTTTTTCGTAGCCTTAAGCGCTAGAAAGAATCCAAATGGTGATTTGAATAAAGAATATTGTTACCAACAAGAATTTGAGAAAATGATAATCGTCATGAATTTTCCTAAAATAGGATTTCTAGAAAACCAAAACCATGGTTTTTCAACATCCAGAAGCCACAGCAGAAGCATTGTTTTAACAGTCTAGAATTATAGAGCAGCCAGTTCTCTACAAAATGAGATGTCTCCGAGCTTTCTACGACATTTCCTTCAAAAGTTCTAAGCGTCACAAAAATCGAAAAAAAGTGAAATTTATGAGAAAAGCGACCAAAAACCGCATTTTTTCGATTTTTGTGACGCTTAGAACTTTTGAAGGGAATGTCGTAGAAAGCTCGGCGACGTCTCATTTTGTAGAGAATTGGCTGCTCTATAATTCTAGCCTATTAAAACAAGGCTTCTGCTGTGGCTTCTGAATGTTCAAAAACCATGGTTTTGGTTTTTTAGAAATCCTATTTTAGGAAAATTCATGACGATTATCATTTTCTCAAATTCTTGCTGGCAACAATATTCTCTATTCAAATCACCATTTGGATTCTTTCTAGTACTTAAGGCTACGAAAAAAAATCCAAATTACACCTGGTTGAATAATTTTAGGACCCACTGTATATATATAATTAACTATTAACTTACTAAGACAATCATATGTAACTGGTCCAGCAAAATGATTAACACCAAATATAAGTGTTCTATGTACTCGACGTGTTGATGGTGTAATAAAATTTTTATTTTTTCCATGTTGTTGTTGAAGTTTTTCCCATAATGTTTGATCTGTACCTTGTGGTACAATCATTTCTTCATCAATCATTGATATAATACTCATACGACCACGTGCTAATAAATCAATTATATCTTGATTATCAATAAAATTAATTTTTTTCCAATTAACACCTTCTTTTTCATATTCAGCCTTTAAAAAAGAAAAGAAAAAATTTTTTTGTTTTTTTTAGAAAAAAAAACAAACTTGTTCAAGTTTAAAAACATGACGAACAAAAAATTGTTGTAATTCTTCATTTGTATAATTAATACATAATTGTTCAAAACTAAATAAATAAATAATTTTATTTTGATTTAAAAAATCTTTTTTGTAATTAACCAACCTATTTTGTTCAAATCTTTCAAAACCAAATATATCAAGAACACCAATTGATCGTAATTTTTCATCTGCTGATGTTTGACGATTTACATTATTTTTATTATTCATTGTTAAATTAATTCGTGCTATTAACCATTCAAACATTTGTCCATAAAGTCCTTTGACAAATGCATCTCTAGAAAATATAATTCAGATTAAAAAGAATTTTTTTATTTTTAATCTTACCTAACATCAGCAGCAGATGATGTATTCAATGTTCTTGCTACTTTACCTTCGTTAACTTCAAGTGTTCTTATAACTAATGCCTGAGTTAATTGTCTACTATCAACCTAATGAAATAAATTCTTAGTTAATTTTCTTTT
This sequence comes from Rotaria sordida, assembly GCA_905250125.1. Taxonomy (NCBI): domain Eukaryota; kingdom Metazoa; phylum Rotifera; class Eurotatoria; order Philodinida; family Philodinidae; genus Rotaria; species Rotaria sordida. Next base: position 27,730 of record CAJNOL010001153.1, on the reverse strand, counting down.
CTTTTATTAACTTAGTTTTTTTTTCTCACTTCAAGAAGTGAAGCAATAAATTCGACTAATTTTGGATCTTTTATTACTACAGTATCCATACCTTTTGCTGATTTTGCTATAAAATTAAACAAAAAAAAAAAAAACAACAGCAATAAAAATTGTTAACTCAATTTCTGCAGAATCATGATTCAACTGATCTCATTAGTCACAGGGAAATTATTTTATTCTATTTATTTCGGGGCATATTTGTTCATCATCCGTTTATATATTAACAACTTTTGTCATGACTTGTGGCGGTATCTGGTCAGCGTTTGTCACGATTTGTGATGGTCTCTAGCTAGCATCTGCCATAGCCTGTGGAGAAGGATTCGAATTTTGACCCTATATACTTCAACACTCTGTTTAGATCGTATTTAATAACTGAAGACAATATAAATGATGCCAAATTCATTAGATCTAGAGCAATAGTTCGATCACATATTTTTGTACTTGATAAGCTCTATTCGCCAAAGCGACAAAATAATATGTAAAATCAGTGAATAACCGAGACAAAAAAATAAATACAATGCTTCACTTCTTCTACATAGTATTGGATAGATAATTTCTATTTTTATTCTCTGAGACTAGATTCAATGATTTTTTTTTCTATTATTATCTAACTTATTTGATGAATATTTACCAATATATTGAATATTTCCAAGATGTAAAACAACAGCTAATATACGTAAAATTTCAAAAAGTTCATCATCATTAAACATTAAAACTTTGCATGCATGTCGTATTGTTCTCCAGTCTTCAGCATCATTACGTGTTTCACATCTTGGTGAACTCTAAATATCTTTAAATCATATAAAGAACAAAAAAAAAAACATCATAGATTATATTTATACTTTATTTAAATAAGCATAATCCATTACTGTTGTTAATCTTAATTTATGTCGTTCTTCATTACCTAAACCGGCTAATACACAATAAAATATATGATAATTTCGTTCTTCTTTTGCCTATTAAATTTCAAATAAATATTATAATAAATTATAATTAAAATAAATTTTTACTTGTGAAACAATACGAATTTTTTCAAGTAAATATTGATCAACATATGCATTTGCAATAGCACCATTACTATCAAAATGTACAGTTATATATTTACCAAATCGACTACTATTATCATTTCGAATTGTTTTAGCATTTCCAAATGCTATATAACAATGAATTATTTGTTTTCCTTTTTTGTGCTTTTATATAAATAATATAATTTTTACCTTCCATAATTGGATTAGCTTCAAGTATTTGTTGTTCAATACTCGAATTTTTTTTTGTACCACTTATAGCAGCTAAACATTGTAAAATATGTTTAGTTGATTCAGTTTTACCAGCACCTGATTCACCACTAAATATATTTACATATATATATATATTTAAAATATCCTCTGTAAATAATTTACCTGATAATAATACATTGATTATATTTAGCATTTGGATCACTATGATCACGTAACATATTTTGATAAGCATTATCACCAATAGCAAATGTATGTGGTTCTAAGTCACCAAATTTTCTATTACGATATGCACGTAAATGTTCTTGACTATATAAATCAAGTGGTGTATATGGATTAACAGCAATTAAAATTGATCCAATATAAGTCTAGGAAGCAAAAAAAAACAACAAATTAATAATATATAATTGAAAAATAATTCTAAAAATAACTTACGTAGATTTTATCTTTATTGTAACGTAACAGTATATTACGACATATAGCGCCTTCAGTTAAGTCACCTAAATGAATCATATCGGGGATATCAGAAAACGATGTTGCATGCATTTTTTTAAAATTCGCTGGATCATTAGGAATTGTTCGTTCCTAAATAATAAACAATTAATAAGATGAAGAAAATAAGTTTGTTTTTTTTTTTCGTAATTTTTAAAGACCTTGCCATTATCATCAACAACTTTAAGTTGATTTTGATTAACATTAACAACTCGAGCTCCAATTTCAACATCAAATTCACCCTGTTTATCGGGTGGTAACCAAATGTATGCACTCTGAAAATAACATTGAAAAAAAACAAAAAAAGCTTTTCCAAAGGCTTGACATTTTAACTTACAGTTGCCATATTGCAGATAGAAATAATACGTAAAAAAAAAACCGACTGATTATTATTGTCGAACGATCGTATAATTACTCATTTTATGTCCTTCGTTAGAGGGTAATAGAAAAAAAAGATAAATGATTGATTTTTTTTCCTTTCTCGTCATATATTAAAGTCAGGCATAAGTACAAAATAAAAAGTGTAAAAAACGAAAAAAAAAAGGAGGAGACGACAGCCTCAATCAATCATGCGGAAAGTTATTTAGCACAAAAAAAGAAAGAAACTTTTGAACAACTTTATCAAATATTTTATTATTGATATTCTTTCGTTTAAAATCTCTTCATTATATAAAAAAAGAATCTTATCACCATCTTTTCAAAGTCTAACTCTTTTGGTGTTTTTTTTCTTCAATGAAAAACAGCGTCCTCTTTTGAATAAATCATAAATCAATTCAGTGGTTTTCTATTAAAACTCTATTGGTTTCTTTTCTCTTACTATTACACGAATAGATAGTAAACTAATGAGTGATAACGAAATATAGTTGTCGAATTACGGTTAAATAAAAAATAGAAAAATGCATCAACTTCATATAAACCGCAAAACCTAGTATTTTAGATATTTAATATTAATGTTTACAATTCGTCATTATTCAAAACGATTTCTAACACGTTCAATTATTTTTCGTCCTTTATCAGTTGGTATTACTAATCGTCAAAAAACTAATGAAGAATTTCAACCAACAATAAATTTAATTAAAGAAGATCTTCATTTAATTAATCGTGATATTTTACAAGTAAGTTTAATATTTATTTATCATAGTCTTTCATTTCTTTTTTGTCAATAAAAAAGAAAACAAAAAAACCTTTTCATCATCTTGATATCATTTATAATCTCAATACTATATATGTAGTAATTATTTGTGTATTTTTTCTTTTTTGTTTTTTTTAGCATTTGAGATGTTATGAAGAAGAATTAAATGAATTAGCAAAATATCATTTTGATACTAAAGGTAAACTTATTCGACCAATGATTATATGTACAATGGCAAGAAGTTTTAATCAACAAGAAGACAAGTGAGAAATATTAAAAATATTCAAGAGAGAAAAAAGATGGTTTAAGTGAAATAAGAAACAGTATTGTTTTTTTATCATTCTGTTTTGTATTAATTTGAAGAATTGTTTTATGGAAGAATTATAGACTTTACTTTTCGGTATTAGTTTATCATCAGCTGGACAAAGATATGATCTAATGAAAAAGAGTGATTGGTTCTGTTTTTTTTTGTTTCGAGTATATAAAAATTAAAATATATCTTACTCTTCTCTTAAAATAATTGTTAAATATTTATATTACATTATGGAAGCAAAATTATGAGATCAGCTAACGATCTGTCTTATTTATTTCTACATTTGGAAAAGAAGTTTTTTTCTTTTTTACTAACGCTCTATTCTTTTTTTTGTTTGCCTTGTTGCTTTGTATTGTCATATTCCATTTTTTTAAAAATCTAATATTATTATTATTATTATTCTAACCAATGATTTTGATTATTTCTCAAAGTTATAACTTAATCAATTCATGAGTTTTTATGTTGATTATATGATGATTGTGAAAAATTAATGCATCACTACTAAAGATGTATGGGATCAAGTTTTATTGATCTCAGTCTAGAGAAAACTATTTCAGAATTTATTCGTATTACATCCAGAAAGAACTCTTCAATACTCGTTTTTTTTTAGTCGGCGACTATCACTTTTCTCGGCTATTGCTCTTGAATTAAGTTCTGATTAGTGGTTTATAGGATATTTAACTATAATCTATAGTTTCACTTGGAATAATTTTTTCTCGTAGTACCAGTTTTACATATCTCTAATCAGTATTCATCAGTCTGAGCATCTCGAATATCAATTTTTATCTGTACAAAAATGAAAAACTGCACTATTTAGAACATTTATCAAAGCATTTCAATCGTTAAAATTTTGAAGAAAACTTTGGAATGTTCTACAACAATCTAAGTCTTGTTGTTAATGATGTTTAGCACCTTTTCCATTGCTGTGAAACTCTGAGAAAGGAGTCTGATGTTTATTATCTTCGGTTGCTATGGAAACGTACTTAATGATCGTTAGCCTTTCTTGTTCCTTCCTTTTCTTGGTTGCTAGGGCTTACTCTATTAATGAAAAGGCGTTCTTTTGTAATTTCTTCAAACGATGAACGAATCAAATTTTAGATTATAACATCATTTAGTATTCTTTAAGAGATGAAACAATTCAAACAGATGTATATACAAAAAAAAAATATTTGCAAAGCAAGAAGTGCAAGTTTTGTTTTTTATTTGCAAACAGTTGTATTCGTGATATCTGAAAGATTAAATGAAAATCTTATAGTTTTAAAAATATAAGCTATAAAAAAGTTTAAATTTCACTTTATTGAAAATATCTAAACACGACAAACATATCATTAGTTGTAGTAAATATTTATTTCTATTTAGTTTCCTACATGAAAATCAACGATCTATAGCTACACTCGGAGAAATGATTCATACAGCTAGTTTAATTCATGATGATGTTGTTGATTCAAGTGATCGACGAAGAGGTAAACCAGCTGCTGCTAATCGATGGGGACCAAGAAAAGTAGATTTAATGATTTATGATGTTTTTATCAAATAAAACGAAAAATTTTGTTGATTTATTTTTTTCTTTTATCAGGCTGTATTAGCCGGTGATTATATTCTTGGTATAGCATCGATAATGCTTGCACGTATTGGTAATAGTGATGTGATATCACTTCTTTCACGTGTTATTCAAGATCTTGTTCGAGGTATTTTATCTGCATTATTAATTCTATTGAAATATTATAGGAAGAAAAAAAAACGTTTTTTTTTTTTTTGCTTTTGTTCAGGTGAATTTATGCAATTGTCAACAAAAGAAAGTGATGCTGAACAGTTTCAAGATTATTTAAATAAAACATTTTGTAAAACAGCAAGTTTATTTGCAAATACATGTAAAGCTGTAAGTTAATGAAATTGAATTTAATAATTTTATGTTTGTTTTTTTTTTCAAAATTAATCTAGGTTGCATTGTTAGGAAATCTTTCAAATATTAATATAAATCAATTAGCTGATTATGCTTATGAATTTGGTAAAAATTTTGGTATGGCATTTCAATTAATCGATGATCTACTTGATGTAACAGCAACCGATGATGATCTAGGAAAACCAGCTACTGCTGATTTAAAATTAGGTTTATCAACAGCACCAGTGCTTTTTGCTAGTCAACAGGTTATATTATAAAAAATAAAAAATAAAAAAAGAAAATAATGTTAATTATTTATTTTTCATCTATTAGTTTCCAGAATTACAAACTCTCATATTGAGACGTTTCTCTGAATCGGGTGATATTGAACGAGCTTTGGAATTAATTGATCAAGTGAGTACGTGCTAAGACAATTCATTGCAGGACATGTTACACTTAAAGTATCCTGTAGGAGCATTGAAAGTGGATGAATGAAAGTTAGAGAGCTACGCATTCGACTTTTTTCCTCCAATATTTACGTTATTCTGCCTTCCGGGGAGTACTTAAAAGCGGATAAAAAAAATATTCAATAAACCGATCATAATGCAGCGACGAAGACCAATGAGAACGAACCCTTTTAAGCTTTTGCTATTCTCACTGAAACCTACCTGTGAGTCCAATATAATCTCAAACGACAAATGCCACTTGAGTTAGTTCGCTCGTTTATTCGAAAAAGCATTATGAAAATCAAACAATTAATTGATGAATAAAATTCGTCAAACCACTAGTAACACCAAAATCTTCAGCTGTATGGAATAGTTTTACTTGTATTTATGTAAACGAGGTCAAGCAAGTAGAAAGCCTCCAGATTCACAAAAAATATGGATTCGAACCCAACAGAATGTAGGTGAAGGTACACAAAAATCTCTCACTCATACCAATATCCACAAATCTACGAAGTAGAGCATAAAATAAATTCTTATTTGTACACAGTAAATTTAACATAATTATATCTTTGTTTTATAGAGTGATGGCAAAGCTCGAACATATCATCTTGCTGAACAATATGCAAATGAAGCTTGTCGTATACTAAATAATTTTCCACAATCATTGAATGGATCGAACAGATTTCTTAAATTCTTAATATATCTTACTCAATCGACATTAAAACGTCGACATTAGGATAATTCTGTTTCTTTTTTTTTATTATCTAGTTTACTAACTTTTTTTTTTTTTTTTTTTGTATTTTTTGCTTTTTGCTGTGCTATCCTATGAATCAGTTGTTTTGTTGATTTAATTTAAGGAGAACAAGAATAGTTTGTTTATTCTTTTTTTTGTTTCGAATACATCTTCTAGATGTGTGCAAGTAAGAATCTTTTTCGAACTTTACAAGATTTTATAACATTGGGTCAAAAAACTGAAAAATTCAATCGAATATTTCAAGGCGTAAGATAAAAAAAATGAATCATCGATAGTTAATTTATTTTCATTTCTTTTTTTGTTTTGTTCCTCATATCAGATACGAGTAGTATCATCTCGAAAACCTGGACATGTTCAATGTGAACTTGATATTGATGAACAACATTTAAATCGTAATGGTAATTGAATGAAATATTTATTGTTTTTTTTTTTTCGTTTGATTAAATTTTTCTTATTTAAAAACAAAAGATACTTTACATGGTGGTATGTTAACAGCATTAACAGACAGTGTATCGACATTGGCACTTGAGACTAATGAAAAAAAACCATCGAAATCTGCGTCGATTGAACTTAGTGTATCGTAAGTTGAAAGATAATTTATAATTATTAATATATATGAATTATTAATATCTATAGTTTTCTCAAAGCGATAAAAAAAGGTGAAACATTAATAATTGATGCTGACACAGTTAGATTAGGTCGAACATTGGCATTTTTATCAGTGGAATTTCGTAATAAACAAAATAATGAATTAATAGCAACAGGCAAACATACAAAATATATTAGCTGATATAAAATATCTGTATTTATTTAGATTTTTGGTTTTTTTTTTATTCGTTTGCACTATTGATTTTATTTTCTGTGTGATTGTTGTTATTTATAGTTTTTGTAGCTAATAAAAGTCACATTATCTATAATATTTCTAATAGAAAAATTCTATTATATATCACTACATGGAATGAAATAAAATCTTGCAAGGTATTTTTGCGGTAGGAGTATCACGTGAACATAACAGATGTTGAATAGGAAATAAATAACTTGACATATATGGACTATTTCTAGCGAAACAGATCATATCTATCTGTCATTTGACTTTGATTCTTTAGCATAGACATATGTAAAAATGTTGGCATTTTCAGCTGACTATTAATTAAAAAGTAATTACTAAATATCTCTCTAATCATATGAGAAAAAGAAAAAATCTGAAAACTTCAAGATAGACTTTATGGCATGAACCACATCTATATTGAAATTTTTAGCAAGGTTAAATTTCAAAAAAAACTTCCTCTTAAAAATTCACTGTTTTTGGCGATCCTATCAAGTCCTGAAATAAAAAATTTTTGTCTTACCATCATCTAGAGATTCTGAAGAAGGATTTCTACCGGTTGAAATTAGCTTTGGATTTCTCATTCGATTATAAGAGCATTTTTGTTTCGTACCCCATCACGTCGCTAACGAAAAGTAAATTAATAGAACAATTATAGCAAATACTATTCATTTCCTATGTATCAAATGGTGAAAACATATAAAATATGTTGAATATCTATGGACCTCTACAATATTATCAAGGTTTTGGAATTTTCCTATAAATTTCGTTATGTATTTTATTAATTGACAAATGTCAAATCTAAAAGAAAATTATTCTAATTTGACAATATCTTGATAAACTCTCATCTCGGCTTAGAAAATTTTATGATTTTTAAAAATTGAATTTAATTGCATTGTTAGCACTGTAGTTGAATCAAAATTTCGTTTCATACACTTGCATAGTTTAAAATATCAAGAATATACATCATTATTAATTTAGTTTCAATCACGACGTAGTCATAATCAACAATGGTTCATCAATCTGTGTTCACGCATATGATGGGCGATCAAACTCTATACAATGCGTTTAGAACCGAGGTTTTTGGAGCATTCCTCTCGAAATGATCGAATACATTTTAAAAATCTGAAAATCAAGAAATTGCGAAAATGTTATGGTGTCTGTTGCCAAAACTTTTATTGTTGATCGATGCCGCACGAAGAATTAATGATTATGATATCATTTCATTGAGAAATATTTGCTCCGTTTTCTTTTTGATGTATTTGGAACCAACTTTACTTCTATCTTGTACGTTTTTTCTTGCTTTCTGAAATTCGTTCGAACTTTATTTTCAGGCTTTCTATTAATTTACTCATAATTCATAAAAGATGACTTTTACAAAAAATTCCGATTCTAATTCGATGCTTTAAAATTGCTGCTAACATTCTGTATCAATCGAAAAATGGAGGAATACTTTGTTTCAAAATATTTGACTCATCTATTAAACTCTCTACTCTATTTTCATCATGATTGTATAATATTTCTTTTAAGATATTATATAAAATATTATATATTAGAAACGAAGGAATTGTTTTTCTTTCGATGTACTCTTTATGTCTGAATAGTGACCCTGAGTCTGTCGGGTATGTTCTCAATTTGTTTGTTTTTCCTACTTGCATGTTAATTTCTATCCGAACAGAACATCAGTATAATTAATATCTCGAAGGCAAACAGAACCTTCACCAATATTTTTATCGTACATATAATCACATCTATCATATGAAGATTGTCAATTGCACAACTACATTTAATAAAACTTTTTTTTCTTTTTTTTATTAAACTATGACATTTAATGTATTAGATTTTTATAAAGTTCATTATTAACTAATGAACAAAATAAAAATGATCGGCATGAATCACGAACAATGTGAACTTGTTAACAATAAAAGTAAAGTAAGTAGAAACAGATAATGACCAATACTACAACTGATGATGTGCTATATTATTATATTGTACATGGTCATTGTCATGTAAATATTTATATGAGCTATAACAAGTGATAGTTTTGCTTTTCTATAGGTCAATAATATTTATCGATGTTTATAAGAATTGTATAGTACGCAATATATTGACAATAGACAAAAATTATATTATGAAACTTGATCTTCTTTTAAGTTTGATGACATTTGGAAGAAGAAGAAATACACGTGGTGAAGATAATCTATTAGGAGTTCTGTTAATAGTTAATATCTAATACAGAATGGCCAAAAAGTAAGTGAATACAGACTTTTTTCGATTTCTTCTTTGTACATAGAGAATTAAGCCTCATATAATATGTTAGGTGATACTAATAAAAAATATAGCATATGATCAGTCTTTGAGTGCAATGATTTGTTCAAAAGCGTACAAAGAAGAAATGGACAAAATTCTGTGTTTGGTCATTCCATATTTATTAGAAATGAGATTTTTTGTCAAATTTAAAAAAAAAATTTTTTAAAGTCATGTAACCAACAAAATGTTTCGTCGGTAAAAAACGTATTTAATAGCAGACTGGCCAGGTAATCAACAGTAAATGATACAATATATAGGTTTACTCAGTATGCAAGGGTATGAGTATCGGTATTGACCTTCCTGATAGTAGTATCCACACCATTAGTCAACTAAGGAAATATGATAGTTACTGAACACTCAATTTTATACTGATAATTTATATGTAATATTGACCAGAAAACCACCCAAGATGATACCTCGCGTTTGCGATGAAACCCCAGTCATTACGTAGGATCTATTGAAATTAGAAAGATTCTTCCTCATCGGTGCTCTTTTGGAGTTATGGCCGTTACACAGGATATTTTACCTTTGGCACAGTACTTATTAAAAATTCAGTGTAATGATCATAACTTCAAAAAGGTAGTGCATATGGAAGAATCCTTCTAGTTTCAATAGACTCTACGTAATGATCTGGATCTTATCTCAAACGCGAGGTATCACCTCGAGTAGTTTTCTCATGAGCATTTAATTTTTCTCTTTTTTTTTTTTGTTTCAATTGATATACACTAACATGATCAAATGTACTTCCTTTGAACCCAATATTTTGATTTCCTTGTTTTTCTTTTCGCTTCGAGTTATTTCATTATTTTCTTCTATAGCTTCTTCATCTGATGAATCAGGTACATAATGAATAACTTATACTACTTCCATTTTTCTTTTTAATCATTGATTATAAAATAGCAGTATGTTTTTTTTTTTCTTTTTTCGTACTTTTCATTTCGTCTATCATTTTATGTCATTATTTATGTTATTTTTCTTCTTTCTGTTTGATATGTATATAATACATTTTTCTCTTCTTGATATATTTGACAAATGATTTTCTCTTATCGTTCATTATTATCTCTAGAATAGCGATTACTAGAGACTCATTCCATTATTCTCTTGTGTATATATTAGTTAATCTCTATTGTATTGGAGTTTAGTCCGTAATTATTCCAAATGATCCATCAACTGTTTCTCATTTTGCTGAATTTGCATAAAAAAACAAACAAAATATCGTAATGGAAGTCGATATGAACCATTGAGTCGGCAAGAAATATATGTTATTCAATAAGCATTACCATTACAAATTAATGCAAAAATCAAAAATCAATTTGTTATGATTCAATAACTATAACTGAAAAAGTTTGTTTAGAATTAACAAGATAATTAAATATGACATTAACATTTGTTTGGTAAATTATTTATTAAATCAAAACTAGAAGTAAGATTTTTTAGTTTTTATTTAACAAATTTTTCATATATATATATATATATACATAGAATTATTTATTTGGTTTTAATAGTGATCATTTATTTGATAAATTATCTCATTTCGAGGACGATTCTATTTTTATTGTTAGTATTCGAGTTAATGATTAAGATGAGTTTACATTACCAATCTAGATCATTCATAAAATGAAAATAGTAATCGATAAAACTAACAAAAATTATTCTATCGCTTATAATAGGATTGTATACCTTCTCAGAAAGCGATCAAAGAAAAACAAAAAATCGGAAAACGAGTCTACCGTGCATAAATAAAACCAAAATAGATTGATAGTATTTAAATCGTTTGATGACAGTTTATAAATAATTGAACAAATTGCTAAGGGGCATTTCTAACAAAGATTATTTTTGTATTATTTCATGTACAAATAAATCAAAATCAAAAGTTTTGGTAAAAGAATTTTTATTTTCGTAAAATTAAATTTGGCGAGATCTTGTTTTATATGTAAATAGATTGAATAAGAAATTTATATTAATTTACATATATTGAAAGTTTATATTCAGATATATTTTCATTCAAAAAAAAAACAAAACAACAGAAATTAAAAGAACTATAATTACATTGTTTTGAAGGATAAACTAAGCAATAGAAACATTTTTGTACTTTAATGACTTATACAAAAATTCAATAAAAGTGATTTGGATAGTATATTTAATTATACATTGGAGAAAAAATGCAAGTCATAATAACCAGCTATTAGTGCAGTCTCTATGGAATTAAAACATCGAATATGATATAGTTGCTATTGATAATCACAAAAAGATTACTTTTATCTTTCTATTTAGGGACGCATTTCATCGCCGTCCATTTTATTTAATACTCCGGAAATGTAATAAGGAAGTACGATCCTTTTAATAGTATAGTGTACTTCGCTGTTTTTATTTGTTTGAATAATTTTTAATAGAAGTATCAAAGATATCTGTGATTTTTATCATTCAAACATGGAGATCTGAGAACATCAAATTATATAGAAATTTGATTGGTCAGAAATTGAACAATTAGATGAGTTCTTAGTGTAGACTGTCGAAAACGGCTTTCGATTTAGATTTTTATTAAAATTATGCGATAGAAAAAATTCTTCTCCTTCAATCGATGTTTCTAACTTATTTTGTTTGAGAGTTATAAAACTTTTCTCGAGATCCCTGATTTCAGTCAATTGATCTGTGATCATCCGGAAAATTAGCTAGTCAGAGGTAATTCACCATGCTAAATATCATTTTCGAAAATCTCCACCAAGAACTCATTTGATCGTTCAACTGCTAACCAATAAAATTTCAGTGTATTTCGATGATCCCGAATCTTCTCTCTTGAATAGATAGTAGTTCATATATTCTAAGGAGACGTTATTGATATACGATCTACGAGGGTTCAACATTCTTTAGCTTTTAACAGGTATCAATCGTATTCAAACGTAAATATGTTTTGTTTTTATAAATTCTTATTTAAATTCGTTTAGACAATGTGAACGTGTTCGTGGTTGGCATATTATTGAATATAATACAAATATCAATCGTATCAAAATTCGTCAATATGTTCATTTACCAAATAGACATGAACAAGATTTAGTTGTTGAGTATCATTGTTATTTATATATAAATATTATCAAAGTTAGTATTTCAAGTAATATGTTCTTTTTTTTTTTTTTTAATTTTCTAACATAACTTCATAGATATGATAAGAGTAAAAATAAGTTATTGATGATTTTCATTATTATTTTATAGAAAAGCTTAATTATAAAAATTATTTTTTGTTGAAAACTTTTGATTGTTATGATATCGGGTGATGACAAACAAATTGATTTATTTTTATCAAGAAAAAGATAATTATATGTTAGATCTACTCAAATTACATGTCGATGAAGTAGCTACTTTTAGATAAGTCATTAAGCAATGTCGATGGAAACAATGAAATACCAATGTCAATCATATTGAGTTTTTTTTTTTTCATACAAAACTTTTAGTAGATCTTGTTCGAGAACATATAATTAAATTAATATTACATGCAGAATGGATTAAGATACATATACAAGATAGATCAACTTATGATACAACAATGTTTTCTTTTTTTGATTGGATTGAAGCTATTAAAAAAAAAAAACATAAAAACATCGGAGAGAAGAATATTGATCATACTACAATTATAAACGAAAATAATGTTTGAATTATTACTTGCATAGAGAAGTATAATTTAATATTTGCACAACACTTATACGTCGTTCACTAAAAAAAACTATATCAACATGAGTAAATAAAGATGAAAAAATTACAATAATATATTTATGACATCCACATAAATCAGTACATTGAATTTAATTTAATTAACAATAATTTTCAAACAATATTTTCTTTTGGTTTAAGTTTATTTGATTATTATATATTTTTCAGATATTTATGAGATACTTTTTTTTTTAATCTTTAATCAACATAATGGATACAAATATAAAAGTAAGAAAATGATTTGTTTTGATAAATTCTATTGAAATCTTTTTTTATTCTATTTATGATTGATTATTTAGATTTTAATACATGATGATTAATTAATAAATGTTCATGACTTTTTTCTTTTGTAGTATACTTATATGACTAGATAGATTTCGTCGAGCTTTACAATAACATATATAAAAAAAAAAAAAGGTAGAAGAATTTTCTCTTGGACATACAGTTTAGAGAAAAAAAAAACCTATCATGTATTTTGTCTATCGAAAAAAGTTTCTTGAGAGTTTTAATAAAGCTAATCTTTTTCGAATATTTCTTTTTGTTCCAGAAATTTGAGGAGGAAATATTCACAGTCAGCATGTAAAACTCCATGTGTTCGATTACGATCGAACTGCGACGCAGTTACATTGTAAATGCAATCGTACTGTGACCCATAATTGCGAAAAACTGCGACAGAGTTACACGTAACTGCGTCGTAATTTTTCGCAACTACGGGTCAGAGTGCGATTGCAGTTACAGGGTAAATGCGTTACAGTTACTAAAAAAAAACAATCATTGGTTAGGAACTCAAATCTGAAGTTCGATATTTTATTTTGATATTTGTATTCTGAATTAATTTTATTTATAATAAAAATAGATTGTAAAATTAAAATAAAAGAATTAAAAAACTAAATAAAAAACAAACTCTGAAATGAAAAATTTGTGAAAAATCTAAAATGAAAAAATTTAAAAATTGATAATAAAAAATACTTAATAAAATGAAAATCTCGTCTCCGATTCGAATTCACGATTCCCGGAAAACTTCGTAGACAACATTTTCATTTCGAAAATCTGAATTGTGGCTGGATACTGTACCGACTGTAGAAGGATGAAATATGAACCATATTATCACAATGGCTTTCTTTTATACAGTTGTCGTGTAGTTAAGTCTTAGCGCTAGGGTATGACCAATTACAAATAAGCAGAAACCGTTTGTGATTAGTTCTATCAAATACATTGGCTCGTACGATGCGAGTACTACCGCATAGTTGCGCTCATCTGCGTCGCAGCTGTAATAAAAGAGGCGACATGGAACTATATCTAAAATCATGGATTAATCCATGATTTTAGATATAGTTTTACATAATGAGTCTGAATATTTCCTCTCCAAACTTCTAGAACAAAAGAAATATTCAAAAAAAAAAGATTAGATTTATTAAAAAGTCTTAGGAAGTTTTTCTCGATAGAGAAAATGTACAATCTTTCATATTGATAATAAAAGTTTGTTTTTTCTCTAAATTCTATGTCTTAGAAAAAAACGTCTTTCACATTTTTTTTTTCATATGCATATTATTGTAAAGTTCGGCTTAGTTTTAGAATTCTTAGCAGCTTATTTAGAAGAATACAATGTTAAATATAAAACATAATTTGCTTCTTTTCAATTATCTTTTATTTTTTCGGTTTCAACATAATAAAGCCCTTTATATCTTAAAAGATTTTGAGTCTTCATGTCTATGCTATCATGCACAGAAGCATCTTGTTATGATGTCCTTAAAAAAAAGCAGCCATATGTGTTTTTGTACTCTAAATGATAGAGTTTATAAGTTCAATCTGGTTTTTTTATTTAATTTTCCATTAGTAAATGAGATTATTTTACTTATCCGAAGCTTAGATAGCGGATAGAGAAAAATGTAGTATATATTCCAATGCAAAAACAAAATAGAAATGCATCATACATAAGACGAGTATTCTTCGAATCAGACGCTAAAAGTTTGGTAAAATCCTATTTAAATAATTTCGATCTTTCCATATAGTTAAGTAGTTGAACAAATAAAAGAAAAGTAAAATTTATATTTAATCACTATTACATAACTCAACTACTAGTGTTGATGCTTGATCATCTTTACTAATGGAAATATGCTAAGAGCTGTGTTATTAACGTTCGAGATCACTCAAAATAAATAGAATTATTGATGAAGAAATACTTTATAGTGAAAACATTCTATTTTTAGTTCGATTTAAATTTAGTAGGAATTATTTATCAAATAAAACAAATAAATAAATCTGAAAAAGTAGCGTGTTTTATAATGAAAAATAAAAAAAGAAATTTTTGTCTTAATAGCTAACGTGTCATGCTAACTTAAATACACATTGAGAATAATTTGAGTGTCTTTCATATCTTTTCTTGACAAGAAATGCGTTCTTAGATATAGAAGGTATTCTTCAGGGAATAT
This sequence comes from Rotaria sordida, assembly GCA_905250125.1. Classification (NCBI taxonomy): domain Eukaryota; kingdom Metazoa; phylum Rotifera; class Eurotatoria; order Philodinida; family Philodinidae; genus Rotaria; species Rotaria sordida. The sequence goes on along the minus strand of CAJNOL010001153.1, from coordinate 12,164 downwards.
GCCCTAAGGCACGTTCTCAAAGATACATTATTTTACTTTACCAATGTAATCTTCAATGTAAAGAACATATCTGAATGCTTAGAATGAAGTGCATAGATCAAATATAGTGACGACATTTTACTGAATATGTTCTTATTTGATAAAAGACTTCTTCGAGTGTGATATATTTGACATGTATAACCTTTTAGTTATGTCTACAGAAACGAATTCTTCTCGTTAAGAACTACTTTCATGCTTTCGAGAGACAGTTTTTAATAAAACAAACACACTTTTTGTTGGTGATTGTCGGAAATGCAAAATTTCTTTTTTTAAATATGGTTAGGTAGAATGTGACGATCTGATCAAGAATATTATGTGTTTTCATTTTATTGGAATAAGATTTTAGGGAAAAAAAAATGCAGTTTTTTTTCAATGATCTACTTTGTTTCGAAAAAGAAGGGACAATTTTTAATAACCGACAAATTGTCAATTGTTTGTGTGTTTTCTTCAAATTTTGAAAACTGTTCATTTCAGATTCAGCATCAAAAACTAAATCTAAGAAAGTTATTGTGAATGATTTTTTTCTAGATTCAGTTTTTAACATTAAATCGGAAACAAAAAGTAAATTGACCATTTGTCGGTTATCGAAAATTTACCATTTCTCAGAAAAAGTATGTCATTGAAAAAAATTGAAATTTTTTACCTAAAAACTTCTTCGAATAAAATGAAAAAATATATATTCTTGGTCAGATTGTCATGTTCTATCTAACTATATTTAAAAACAACAATTCTACTTCTATTTTACATTTCCGACACCTTATAAATAATTACTTCCTATTAACATTTTCTCATAAGTCGACACAATGTCAAGATGACTGAATAAAATATTGTTTATATTGAAATTCAATATTAATATGTATATCAATGCTTTTGAAAGAAAATCAATAAATCAAAAGAAATCATTCGAAAAAAGAAACTCAATTATTAAAAGAGTCTTCTTAATTGTTTTTCTTTTTTTTATTCATTTATTTGAGAAGCTTCTTCTAATATAACAAGAATTTTATTATGCGTTACTTTTCTCTTTATTTAAAGAAAATAGTAAAACAAAGAAGAAGAGTAGTATTGACAATTTTAGTATCCGTTCGATTGAAAGAGGTAGGAATGAATATATTTCTTATTCAGGAAATTACAAAAAAAAAATTTTTAGTTTTTTTTCTTTTCAAAAAAATCTCTACATCTTGTATTATTAATACATACTTGTAAATAGAAAAATTTGTTTTTTGTTTCGTCCTATGTTATCATAATAAGTATGAAATAATTCATTTTACCTTATATAATATTTTATAATTAATCTTTTTTATTTTGAAAAAGAAAACAAAACAAATTTTTCGTACTACTAATTTTTTTGTTTTTGTAAGACCAAATGTTATTTTCTTTTGCATGAATAGATATTTATAGATTACATGTCAAGATAGTATTTTAATCAACAATAAAATAATTTCTCTTCAGATAAAACAAAAAAAATATTAATATATCCTTGTCAATATGTCGAATATAAAATGAAATCCTTGTTTACAAGAAATGATCTACATTTTCTGATTTAGAAAATCAGACTATCTATCATTTGCTATTGGTTTTTCTTTTCTTTTATTTTTTGGTTTCTTTTAAGCATAGCTTATAGACATTCTGTCTGATAGAATGTATGAACATGAATATTGTGAGTACATTCTTTTCTTTGTCTCTCGAAGTTTATTACTAACTCTTTTATCTTATGTTCATAAATAATATCTTTCGCGTATATTTAAGTAATAAGATAGATCATTTTTTTTTTCGAGATTTTCTATTCAATTATTTCACAGACTGGAAAGAGATTTTAATACAGCTTACAAAATGTACGATTATTTTATGGATTATATATTAAGACGCAAAAGTCTACTATGCATCTTTTTCTTTGGGCTTTATCTCTTGGAAGAAGAACAAAGATTGATAATAATAATAGTATGGCTAGAAGGAATAGAGTTCATATAATATTTTGCGTAGTTTTATTTTGTTTTTCTTAGCTAAAAGAAACTTGCGAATATTAAGAAAATAACTTTAGAAATAATTAATGTATTTTTCTTTTTTCATAATTGTTAAATGGAATTTAAAAAAAGGATTTAATGTTTTTGAACTATTCTTCCATAAAAATATTTTTATAACAATAATGTTCATTAAGTATGCATTGTTTTCTTCAAAGTATCAAGAAGTGTTTATATAGTTTACACATGTCTTTTATGCTATATTTAGTAGTCACGATATTTTTACAAATATTCAACAGTATTTTTTTTGGTTTCTTTTCTTTGAAAATGTTCATTAAAATAAAAAATTAATTTTTTTTATTTTAACTGATAGTTAATATATTTGAATTTTTGTTAGATCAAATTAAAATGATGATTACCAATAAAATTAGACGATTTTATCTATAATTTTGACATGAATAAGAAATATTTGAATTGTATAGATTATTAAATTCTAAATTACTTTTATTTTTTCTTATATATATGTTGACATAAATAGTACTTTCAATAATCCCATGAGTTCTATGTAATCTACAAAGAGTTCTTTCTTGAAAAATCTATTTAAAAAGAAAAAAAAAACTAATGAAATTAATGTCGTGTTTAACATATGACAAATGAAAGATTTTATTAAAATATAGAATAACAATCTAAAAAAGAAATATCATAATAGCATTGAATCATGTCAAACATCATATTTTCTAATTCTGGAATTTTTCCTTATCAATATAATGAATAATTAGTAGCAAGAAAACATACATTCTATGTAAGTTAACAAAAGATGTATATTCATTTTGTAAATGCTTTATTTCTTTACTTGATCGATCAAAATTGTCGCATGTTTATAATCAAACATTATATTAAAACTAATAAATCACGTTTTTTTTTTGAATCCTACATGCAAAAAAAAAATAAGATAGATGTATGCCAAAGATATATGGAATATAAACTATAGGAAATGTAATTATTAAATGATAATGTTCCATATGTATAGAAACATATTTATTATTATATATAAAAATAACCGACAATTCCTAATTTGTCTTTTATGACAGACAAATCATAAGAACATTCTCTATACATTGAAGAAAAATAATAATAAATACTAAGCATCATGTCTGTAATTTCATTTTAATCATGCCTAACAACTAACTAGATAAGTCATATGAGACAACCTCTATAAAATAATTGAATTGTCCCCAAGAAAAAAACAAGAGAAAGTTCATATTGTGATACGTGCTAATAAGTATGCACAGTCGATTGTTATTACCATTTTTATTATCATGTAATAGAGTAATGCAATCGACATATTCATGCGTGTGTTAGTATTAGATGAAAGAAAAAAAAATGAAAAATCTTTCTTTTTTTCTTCATCTCCTTATTTGGAGAAATCCTCAATGATAATTCTTATCTCTAAAAAAATATTACAATGAATAAATTAATCGATTTGGTTGTCTAATATGTTGAATTTTTGAAATATACGTATATATATATATATATTATATCAATAATAATAAAACTTATCATTTTATAATAAGATACGAAATAAAAACAAATATATTCTACGTTTGCTTTCCGTTTAAATAAATTTGAATAGATTATAGAGAAGAGAAAAAAAAAACTAGAAAAGTCACTAATAATAGCTAGCTAGGTTTTTTTCCCTCTTCTATCGTTTAATTGACATGTTCAAACACAAATGTTAGATGTTTAAACAAACAAGTCATAGGACACAGCAATAATGCTTAATTTACGCACACACGATAAGATAGAAATATTTTTCTATGCTGTTGCTTTCTTTCACACCCATTCGAACCTTCTCTCTCTCTCTCTCTCTCGCTCTCCGTCGCTCACAATATAGTAGTAGCACAAGTGAAGCGCACAAGAACAAGAAAAGAAAACAGTGGAGCTTGAATATAAAGAAAAAAAAACAAATCTGAATTATTGTCTATATGAGAATAGATGTGCATGGTAGTGATAGAAAATATGATCAGTTTGTTGTTTCTTTTTTTTTTTTTTTTTTTTTGCTATTCTATTAGATTCAGTCATTGACATTGAATAAGATTTTCAATTCTTATTCTTTGTTGTTCTCTCTATCTTGCTCTATGATTAATAACTCAACATTGAATGACAATCGAAGTTCATAACTTCAAATCAATGTCATCAAGTAGGTCAACAATAATATTATGTATCTATCATTTATGCCATCTATTATCATTATCACTAGACAGGCGTATGGATTATGACAAAATTCAAGCATATGTGCGTGTGTTGAAAACTCGTTGAGATTAATTTCAGTCAAAAAAGAAAGAAGAAAGAAATTAACATTAGTAGAATATAGTATTCCTTTTCTGATGATCAATCTTCTTGATTGTTACGCTAACAAACGTATACTTTTTATTTCTTAAATGAGATGATAATATAAGAAAATAAAAAAAACCTTGAGGCAATCAATAGATAAACGAATCGACGATAGAATTTTATCAAGTCAAAAATTATGACACCAGTCTTCATTTTTCTTTTTCTTATTCTTTTTTGTTTTTTAAGGGTTTAGAAAACGAGTATTCTTGTTCTTAATAAAGATGAAAAGGCTAGTAAGATCAATTTCCTATGTATAATAAAGGTCATGAAAAGAACACGACGACAAACTATTCTTTGATCAATGACATATGTGTCGAAATACAAAAAAAAAAAAAAGATATAGTCAACATAGATAGAAAATTTAAGAAGATAATGAATAAGAGAAAAATGAGAAACATCTACTAGAAAACAAATAGCCTTCAGCATTATATTATATCAAAGAATCGATAGACTTTTGCATAGATATATATATATATATATATGTGCTTCTTTTTGGGTTCCATCTTGATGTAGTTTGCGCGTGTCGACCTCATTTATCGAATTACTAATTTTAACGTCTATTCATACTCACTAATCATCAATTCATCATATCAAACAAATACAAAGTATTTCTTCATTCTATTACTAAGTGGGAGAAAAAAAAAAAAGAAAATATTTCATATTTCCTAAGGCATAAAGACTTCGACAAAACTTAATTATAAAAAAAAAAGAAAACTTATTCTTTAAACGAAAAACTCTCGTTGTTCTTTTTATTCATTATAAATTAATGAAGAAAAAAAGCACAAAAAAAAGAAAATGTTTAAAACAAATATACTCTTTATCTTTTATTTTTCTAATGAATACATAAACTAAAAATATATTGTTTATTCGGCCGTTATTTAACTAAAAACGATTTAATATACTTGCCCGAGACCTCCGACAAAATTTGAATAATTTATCACGTTTCCACTCATTCCTTCCTTAAACTTCAATGATAAACTCTTATTCGAACAAATATAGTTCATACACATGAGTGATTATATAGAGAGAAAAGCATCGGTTTTTTTTCCTTTTTTTTTGGTTTGGTTGAAGATCAAAATGTTAATCTATTTTATTTGTCTTCGAAAGACGGATATTACACATCCGTTATTCCCATGAGACTGATCGGATTCTCATCTAAATAAAGAGGTTTGTCCCATTGATTTGTTTTCTTTTTTTTTTTTTGAAATACAAATCGATTGATATTTTTAAATTCTAGAATGGATAAATAAAGTTTTTATTCTGTATTTTTTAGATTACAATAAAGAAAAATCTAGTAACTAATGAATAATGTCGAATAATTCGTCCAGTACTGATCATGACAGTGGTCTTGATTATATTTTACTTTTTCGTCTTATTGTTTGGGGTTATTTTGGAATGGTTTTAAGTCTCTTTGGTATTATTGGAAATATCATTACTATATTAGTACTTATATCTCCATCAATGCGTACTACATCGACAAATATCTATTTGACAGCATTATCATGTTCAAATATACTTTTTCTTCTAATATTTATACCATCATATTCGATGAGATATTTATTAGGTTATCGATTATATATATCAAATCAACCTCCATTTGCATTTGAAATATTATTAACACGTTTACCAACATCTCCTGTATATAATACTATACTTCTTTCAATTATTTATTTAACTATAGCTGTATCAATGGATCGTTTAATATTAATAAAATTTCCATTAAAAGCTAAACAAATTTTAACACAACGTGCAACATTAATAACAATATTATTAATTTATATATTTTCTATTGTTTATTGTATACCATATTGGTTAGAACAACGTTATATACCAGAATTAAAACAATGTCGTTTAACAGATATTGGTAAAAAAATTCATAAATATACACGAATATATATTTATATACCTGTTGTTTATTTAATACCATTCGTAACATTAACATGTATAAATGTAACTATAATACAAAATTTAATTGCTACAAAACGTCGTAAAAAAAATTTATGTGGTAAAATAAATAAAAAAAAACAAGCTGATAATCATATAACATTAATGCTTGTTACAGTAATTATTGTTTTTGTTTTATGTCAATTACCATTATTAATACTTAATGCATGGTATGCTATTGATCCACATGGTTCATATGATAGTATTTTATTTCATTCATTAAATTCAATTGGTATATTACTTATTGTATGTAATACATCAACAAATTTTTTACTTTATTGTTTTTTTGGACAAAAATTTCGACAAACATTAATTGAATTTATTTTACATATTCTACCAAAACAATATAAACAACAGACAAATATACAAAAACGATCATCAAAATTAATTCAATTACAACGAAAACAATCAATAGAAAAAACTTATGAACAAAAACAACAAGTATTATTAAAAAATTCTCAATCAATAACAAATTCTATTATTAATAATAATAATAATAATAATAATAATAATAATAATAATAATATAGAATCGAATGAATTCAACCAACAAATAATAAATGATAATAAATCAAATCAAAATTCACTTCAAAGTACATCAATTAATCAAGAAGAATCATGTCCATTAATAACAAAATCTGAAGAAATTTTAATAATGGATGAAAATTTTCCATTAAAATTTGATCAACCATTTCGTTTATGTACAAGTGCAAATGGTAAACGAATATTATTATTAAGAATTTAATTGAAAACAAAAAAAAAAACAAGAACAAAAACGGTGCTAAGTGCTGTTGTTGTTTTTTCTTTTTATTTTTACTTGTGTTAAAAAATAAATACGATTATATAGAAAAAAATGAAAAAAAAAATATATATATAAAAAAAAAAGAAAGAACAAAAATGAAAAATGTTAATTTCGTTTTGTTTCTTTATTTATCCATTGTTCGTTAGCAAGAATAATTTGCATCAAATTTAAGCAATATGATTAATTTATAAAGTTCACTGTTTCGTTTTTTTTTTATCACCAAAATAGGATTAAGAGAAGAAAATGAAAGAAAAAAGAAGAAGAAGAACGAAATCTATTAAAAATACATATCATCATCATGAATATCATGTATCATATCAAAACGTCGATTTTCTATATCTATACGATCATCTATTTCATTGTAATGATTTCGAATAGTACCTCTTTGAACATATGGAGGACTTCGTGATGCATATGTAATATTTTGTGGTATACTAAAAAAAAACAAAGAATTAAAGAAAGGCAAAAAAAACCGAATTTATAATTAATAGCCTTCGGAATTATAAATAAACTGTCGTCGATAAACATAAGTATTTAATCTTTCAATCGGATATATCAAACGATATTGACGATTACTATAAGTAGGCAAGTAGGAAAATCAAAAATCTAGATCATCTATTTGTGAAAGAAATATGTCAATCAAAAATAATTATTATTTAATATTATATTGAAATCTATCACAAAAATAACAACTAGATTTTCTTTCTCTCTCTCTCTCTCACATTCACTCTTCTCTATAATAATAATTATAATTTATTGAATTGATTTATTATATATATATATAATTAAACTTATTGAGATTAATATATAAAAATTAAATTATTTAAATATGAATTTATTTTACTAATATATCAAAATTTAAACAAAAGGAATAATTATCATAATATTTATGTTTCCTTTTCTTTCTAATGTTTTTGAGATTATTATTCATTCTCATCTTAAATACAAGTCAAGAATAATGTCTGTATCAATTGATCTGGATGCTTCGTTGAACTCAATGTACAAATCACTAGATTAAACTTCCTCAACTGTTGAAAAAAATACTGAAAATAAATTATGCTTAACAAAACAATATAATGAAAACTTGACGTCAACTGACAATGATAAAAACACATTGAAGAGACATTAATGCTGGTGCTCGATGTGGTTGTAACTGAAACTTGGTCATGAATAATTATGGATACTAAAATAGTCACAGGTATTCTGAATCAAAGCAACTAGACATAAATTTTACTACAGTTAAACTAAAGTACATGTATATAGGATGGTTCAGAAGTCACCGAACAGTTTTTGATTGGAAATAACTTTTGAAAGAAACAAGAAGGAGAACTATGATGTTCACCGTTGAATGAAGGAGACTTAGAGGCATTGAACCATATAAGAAACATAATATTTGAAAACATTTTCCCGGAAAGTTTTAAAAAACTAAGATTTCCAGAAAACTCGAAGTTCTCATAGAACTTTAAATTCTGAATAGACCAATATGTTTAATCTTGATTTTTTCTCAAAAAACTATGAATATCATGTTTCTTATATGGTTCGATGCACTCTTCGAATCTTCTCTTTTCAATCGAATCGAATCAAAAAAACTTAGTCATGCCGAACACTAACCAGTAGTGATCTCATTGGAAGTATATTGATGGAGTGATGAATGTTTCAATTTGATTAAAAATGAACTTTTTTCGTTTTTTTTTGTTTTCTTGTAAGAAATAACATGATGATACTCGTGTTGAGTCTTAGTAGTCTATTAAAATTTCGAAAATAGCTATAAAGATTGAATCTTGTGATCTGAGTAGGAACATTCAATGGCATATCTTTTGAAGAAAATAGAAAAAAAAAAAAAAGATCGACGTTCTCTTTTATATTTCTGAACAGAGTTACATGCAAAACTTTTATCACGTTCGATATATTCAAAAAAAAAGAAAAAATAATAATAATAATAATTCGATATTTATATTAATTTACTTTGAACGTGCTAATGTATTATCAGCTGGTAATCGATCAAGATTATTCAATCCAATATATTCAAATTCATGACTTTTTTGAGGTACATTTGCTAGAACTTGTGTTCGTCCTATTGATCTAGAAAAATAAATATATATTTTTATTATATCATAATAGACAAAAGTCTTTATCCATATTGCGTGCATTTTTTTCACATAGTAGATAGACATGTGAATTTCTTACTCGGAAACGGATTTCTTTGCTCAGAAATGATTGAATGTATTTTTAATTAAAAAAATATATTCTAACGGAAAATGCCCGAGGAGGATCTTTGCCATCGTTTTTTTTGCTTCAAAATTAATTGGTGTTATAAATCATTCAACGCAGTTTTATGCAGTGATTTCGAATATACTATTTCTGTCGATTAAATATTTTTCTAAAGCCAGAAAAATAAAACTAAAAAAACTTAGATCGTTAGGCAACTCACTGTGCAGTTTAGAAATGTTTGTGCTAACAGAGATTAGTAGATAGTAGATAGAAGAATATTTTAGCAAAAATTTAGAAACGGTTGGACGTTGAATGTGGGTAGATTGTTCATTTTACAGGGGAATCCGTTTGGATGATACTAGTAGTCGAGATATACTAGCTAGAAGATTTTTGTTTACTACTACATTAGAAAAAAATTATCATACTTTTTACAAATAATATGTCGTCGACGTAAGAATATTATTAAAGCACATGCAAGAATAGAAAGAAGAAATATAAGTAAACAAATTGCTAATATTTGTGGCCACCATAAAATTGCTGTACGAGCACATCGTTCATCATATTCATAATTCGTACGAAAAAAATGTTTACTTCGATCACATCTTAACAAAAAAAAAAAAATTTGAAATTTTATTTCAATTGATAAAATATAAAACATACTTGCAATAATACTCTTTTCCATAATCACCTTTTGTTATGCATTGTGATTCCGGAATTTTAGCACATAGACTTTCTGTACCACAATAATAACAATCATTTTGTATTCTTTCTTTTGTTTCATTAAAACAACGATGGTCTATAAATGAGAGAAAATATAAAGATAAAAAAAATAAGTTTAAATATGTTTTATTTTAATTACTTTTTGTCTCTATAACGCTTGGAGGCCCGGAAAAATCTGTTGTTCGAGTTTTAATATAATCGCTAATTCTGCTTTCATTCAGATAGCTATATCCTTCATATGTTACGTTATAGGATACTTCACATGGAAGATTGGAACAATTTAAAGATTCATAGTTAATAATAGTTAATATTGGTCTAAGACGATTTTGAAGATCGTTAAAGAAGTCTTTTAAACCATCTGCAGTACTTAAATTATAACGTGTTGAAGTGATGTTTTGTTTAACTTGATATTCTACTGTGTGTTGTGGAAAAGGAAAAATGTAAGTTGTAGTCGTTGTTGTCGTCGTCGTTGTAGATGTAGTACTAGGGGTAATAGTTATTGTCGATGCAAAAGGAGTTGAAATGGAAGAATAGGATGTATATGGCATTGTAACAGTTATTGTACTTTTAATTGAAGTTTGAGAAGGACCCGTTTGGAATGATGTTGATGAAGGAGAAAGATTTGTTGATTGTGCTATCGATGATCCTGACGAAATAGCTGTCTGATCAGGCTTAGTCTCGGTTGTGGATAACGAACTAATGGATATTGTAGGTAATGTTGAAGTACTAATACCAGATACCGATGTAATCGAGGATTGATCATTTATTATTGATGAAAACGTTTCGCTCGCTGTTAACATCGTTATCTTACTTGTAGTAAGAGATGAAGGTGACGTAATTTCTGTGTTTAGTATGCTTGATAGTGATCCAGCAATAGTAGATTCCGAAGTAGATAAAATACCTTCGCTACCTGTAATAGTTGATTGGCTTACCAAAGAAGAACCAGATACAGATGACATTGTAACAGTTGTTGTACTGGATTCACTTGATGGTGTCACGATTGTAGCTGTTGTTATTATTGTACTTTCAATTGAAGTTTGAGAAGGACCCGTTTGGAATGATGTTGATGAAGGAGATAGATTTGTTGATTGTGCTATCGATGATCCTGACGAAATAGGTGTCTGATCAGGCTTAGTCTCGGTTGTGGATAACGAACTAATGAATATTGTATGTAATGTTGAAGTACTAATAGCAGATACGGATATGGTCGAGAATTGGTCAGTTGTTACTAATGGAGCTGTTTCGCTTGAACGTGTAGGAGTTGATGTTAACATCGTTGTCTCACCTGTGGTATCAGATGAAGTCAATCTGATAGATGATGTATCTGTCAGACCCGTCGGTGTTGAAGCAGATTCAGATGAAAATGAAGAAATCGATATTGACTCTGTTGTACCCTCAGAACTGGTTGATATTTCAGTTGTGGACGAAAATGGATTCGAAGTCTCGGACACGGACGAAGTTGAATAAGCGGTTGTGCTGATCAATGAAATCGTTTCCCTTGATGTTGTTAACTCTGTTGTGATGATTGTACTACCAGTTTCTACTGAAGAAGGCTCAGATATTGATGTTGTAGATCCACCAGTTGAACTGTAAGCCGTTGTAGAACTCTCTGTGTCAGAATTAGTCCCCGTTAAAGTTGTTACAGTACTACTACCTGTATTCGAAGATGAGCTGCCAGAGAAGCTAGCAGATAAATCAGTAGTGCTGAATATTGTAGTATCAATCGACGATGAACTTGGATTTATATTAGAAGTGCTTTCATGAGAAGAAAAACTTGTTGATAATATAGTTGTATCAGTGCTTTCATGAGAAGAAGAACTTGTTGATAATATAGTTGTATCAGT
>CAJNOL010001152.1:247-77514 GCA_905250125.1 Rotaria sordida | reverse complement strand
AACCCAAAACAAAGAAAAAGATAGGTCACATATTTTTGAAAAAAAAACAATGAAAAAGTAAATAAAAGAAAACGAAAAATATTTTTTTTGTCAATCAAGAACAATAATATTCGGCATTTTTGTTGTAGATATTTTTGATTTTAAAGATGTAACTGAATTATTATTTCTATCAATTATTGTTGGTAATGAAGGATGATTTGGTAAAGGAGGATATGAAGATTTTGGTATAACAGAACGAAGTGGAACAAGTTCTAAAATATATGATATTTCATTTTTTAAAATAAATAAATTATTATTTTTTACTTGGAGGTGATAATTGAGTTGTATTAATTTTTTTCTGAACTTTTACATTAGAATTATTTAATTGTGATGATATATCTAATTAAATAAATATTTTAAAAAAAAAAATTTTTTTTTTTTCTTTGTAATTTTAAATTTTATGACTTACTAAGATTTCCTTTTAAATATCGATATGTATTATCATATGTATTAGGTAATTTATCAATTTTAGTTTGTGTAAATATTGAATCACCATTTGTTAATGATGAATGTAATGAAGAAATTATTGATTGATCATTATGATTTCTATCTGAAGATGATAATATAAATATATGTTTACGACTTTGACGTAGAACATGTTCATCTTCATATAATTGATTTTGTTGTTTATATTCATCATATTTATTATTTAATTTTAATGAAGTAGTTAAAATATCTAGATTATCAACAGATAATATTGAACTAAGAATATGATTGGGTAATGTACATATAGGTATTGATTGATCACTAAAATTAAATTTAAACTCTTTTGTTTTTTTGTGTATATTGATTTAAGTGTAAATATTTCATAGTTTTAATTAATCGATCAACTCTATTAGATAAGTCTATTGATAGGAAATAATACACTTAAATAAATGTATTAGGAAATCTTTCAAAACAAAAATATAAATTTCCATTAAAGCTGTCGAACTGACAGCCGAAAGCTAAGTTTTAATAAAAGAATCATGAATCAAAAAACAGAATAACTTCGATGACACATCCTTATTTTTGCATGTTCCTGTATAACAAATACTCAGAAATTTCAACAAAAACGATAAATTCTATTAATCTATATAGTCAAGGACTTAATAATTTTCTTATCAAAGTATATTTCTATTTGACATAAAACGACATGCTCTTATCAAAGTTGTATCTTTGACAAATTCGTTATTACTTTATCTTCTGTCTATCGTGTGATCATTATTAGATATGTACCCATTATTAAAGACATAACATGATTCTATTAATATATGTTCAAAACACATATGTATTATTACAGTCATTTTTCTTTTGTCCTTGAAAATTTTCTTTTCTTCTCGCCCTGTTTCTGTCTTTGTACTTATACTTTTTGACATTTTTTTTTTTCGTTAAATAAACTAAAGTATCCAAAAACTACTAACATAAAAATTTTTTTTCTTTTGTTTTTTTTCATCTCTGATTCTCACCTGTTATCTTCACTATTAATAATATAATTAACAATTGTACGTAAACAATTTGCAATTTCATTATTAAATTGTATTTGATGAAATTTTGTTAAAAAATTTCTTGGCTTTAATATATCTTGTGTATGACACATTTGTCTTAAAGTATGTTCACGACATATATTATATTCTAATGTTAATGAATGTAAACGAAATGTTTTTTTCATTAAATAACATCTACGATGTTTCATTATAACATATGTTTGATTTTGTTTTTCTTTTCCTTTTGAATTTATTAATGATCGATGATTAATATCAGATTTATCTGATAATATTAATATATCATTATCATCTTCATAAAAGAAATCTTTTTGTTTAGAAATTTTTTTCTTTGATATTTTATTTGTATGTTGATCATTAAGTACTGCTGATGATATTATTAATCGTTGATCATTATTATTATTAGTAGTAGTAGTAGTAGTAGTAGTATTATTATTATTTGTTTTTGTTAATGATGAATCCATACATAAAGCAAATGTACCATCAGAACAACGTGTTACATAAAGTAGATCAAAAGATTTTGGATTTGAAGAATCATTTATATGTTCATGTACATTTAAAATATGTTTTTCAAACATATGTTGATTGAGATTATAATGTGAATATGTATAAAATGAACATTGATCACAAAAAAACATATGTGTAAATAGATGTTGAAGTAGAGTTGAACTTAAAATATAAATATAAATAATTTTATAAAAATTTTTCTTTCTGTAAAAATTTACCTTGTTACACTTTTAAATTTACATATATTACATTGATAATATTTTGAATCATGAAAAGCTGAAAATAAACCAGTACCATTAAGTATTTGTCGACGTATAATAGGTGTAGAATTATTTATTAATGAAGTTGTCGTTACTGTTGTTGTTGTAGTAGCAGTACCAGTTGATGATAATGATGTTCGTGAAGTTTTTTGTGTTTGTGGAATTATTTGTTGTTCTGGTTGTCGACGTACAGGTAATGGAGGTGAAGTCTAAATATATGAAATAGAAGAATCATTCTTGTTTTGAAAATCACAACGGATTAATTGACGAATACAAAAACTATGAAAATCAAATCGGTAATATAATTTTGAACAGTAGTGGATTTAAAGGGGAGAACAGCCAAAAAATGAGCCAATGTGAACTTAAAGATATGTTTTGTGATCATGCCTCCCCCCCCCCTTTTTCTTCATATTCTCAATTCGTCACTAATTTCGAATGTGTTCTAGTCAAGAAAAAGAAAGCAGATTGTATTCGGTAAATTTTATCTCATATCAAGAGACTTATAAGAATTCGAAATAAAAACATAAATTTATATTAGTATCAATCCTATGATCTAAAGAAGACCTTAATAGATATGTATTATCGTGCATACTAATAGAAGAAGCATAGAGTAGTAGATTTGAAACATTAATTACAGATACTGTTGTCAGTCATCAGTAGAAGAACACAATTACAATCGGTTTTTTTTCATGATAGAAATTTCTTCCACACAATACACCTGTCGTGATTTATATCATATGTACAATTGAGCTTATTCATTGTATGAAACATGATCTAAGAAGAATATTAAACTATACGGGTAGACATTTGGACCCTCCTTCATAAACGTCTTAGCAACGGGGTTATCACAGACATCATTAGCCCTTTGATAGCGAAGTTATTTTTAAATTTATAATTTTTGTACTTAAACTTGATTTAAAAATGCAATATAAGGGATCATCGCAGACATTTTAGTGACACCTTTGCACTGTGATATATATAACCGTGGGATCAAAGTCTACTGCAGGATAGTTGTTCTTTTACTTTTCTTCGACAGTCATGACAATATATTATAATTAATACGTTGCATTAACAGTAAATGGGAATTAATAAACGGAAACATATCTTCTCTTTTATAAAAAAAAAATCAACATTTCTATCGTGTTTTACATTTTAATCTTACTAAAAGCTTTTCTTTTTACGTGATAGAAACTAAACAGATATTAAATTCATAATTTTTTTTTGTGAAAATTTTTATTCCTATCTCATAATTTTTATGTTAAATATTAGCCTATTTTTGACATAAGAAAAATTGACAAGAATGACAATACTTAGTTCTTTTTTAATAACTTTTCTATTTACATCTGACATGAATAAAAAATAAAAGGAAAGAAAAATCTTCGAGACATATATGAATGATAAAACTTAAGTGGACTATCTTATCATGATTATTATTTTTCATCAAATACGAAATAAAAAGAAAGACAAATCTTACAGATTGTGTATATGAAATTCGAGAATTTTTCACTGGTCGACCACGTTGTACATTTGCTCGAAAAAAAGATGTTGTTGGTTTAGGTAAAGGTAATGAAACAAGTGCTAATGATGGTTGTTGTTGTACAGGAATAGCAATTGGTTTTCGTTGTTGTTGTTGTTGTTGTTGAATAAATTGATGATTTGAATTTGTATTATCTAGTTTATCAATTGAACGTTGTACTATATGATTCATATTTGAATTTGATATAGTCGAACCTCTTGATACTGTTTGAATAGGATGATTTGAAGATATTTTAGTTGGTAATAATGGGGGTGGTGGTGGTTGAATTGTCCAATCAAAAGAACAAAATGTAGGCGGATCAGGTTCTTCAATAATATATTCATCTGGATCAAGTAAAATTGGTTCAGGATCGGGATCAGTATCAATAAAATTTCTTGATGTTTGTTGTTGATAATGATCATTTCGTTGACGTTTTGACCAATTTACAATTGATGGATTAATACGTACATTTGTATTTGTTAATTTTCGTTTTTTATGTGACATATTCATATCATTTGAAGATGATGATGATGATGATGATGTTTTTATTAATGACATATTTGTTTCAACATATGAATTTTGTTTATTATGATTATTATCATCATCATCATCTCCTAAATATAATACAGGTGGTGATGATGAAAAATTCATCTATAATAAAAACATGAATATAAATCAATTAACATATAATTATCTATTAGATATTTTATTTTAATAAATAAATAAATAAATAAATAAGTAAATAGAAAAGAAAATAATAAAAATAAAATGAAATCAATCAAATATCGTTACTTTTGTGTTTCTTTTTAGAGCGCTACAAGCAAATACAAAATAATATATTACATAGCGCTAGAAAAGAAATTTTATAATTGGTTAATTGATTTTATAAGTGCACATTTTTTATTTTTAACACACTTCGACATTTTCAATTTTTGAAAATAGAAATGTTTTTTGGACTTTAAAAAACAATATGCTTCATTATGAAGGACTTGCCTAGGTAGCAAAGAGTAGAAGTTGTATTATAGTTTGATAAAGAATTTAATTTGTAATATATAGTTACACATGAATATTTAATTTTACAATTGTTTACATTTATTATTAATTAATAACGTTGGTAGTTTGTATTAATTAATTTTAAATTATTTTCTTTTAAATCATTCGAAAGTATAATTTAAATTAAAAAGACAAGAATTAATAAAAATATGTTAGTAGTTTTCAGTTAAGATTTGTGAAATGTTTGAAATTAGATTGATTAGAATTTTACGAAGGATAAACATTTGCCTGTATGTGAGATCTTTCTCAAGAACAAGTCAAGGATTTGATTTTTTTTCTTTTTCTATTCAAGGAGATTTGAGAGTGATAAGCGCTGATATATATCTCCCTGGAAAAAAATAGCTTAACTTTGTATTTTAGACATATCATTGTTATCAATTAGCATTTTTGGAAAAGTAATTATATATTCGGATAGCCCATGGAATTCTCTACAACTCTATATATGTACGTTTGGAATTGTATTTGTTTACTAAAACTAAATTCAAGCACAGTGACAGCACCGTTATCGTCAGATTCCCCAGACATGCTTTTTTTTAAATTCCTTTTTCATTCATATTTTTAAGTTTATTTTGAATATAGAAACATGTTATTACAAAAGTAAGTATATATTCTGAGAGCATGTAAAATGCTCTATCACTCTGTACTTTTGTCAGTCTTGTCTTGCAATTATTTGATAACAAATACTTCGAGTATTGTTAATGTTCCCCCACTGTAACACTCCCGCTCTCGAATACTACACATGAACTCATACAGCAACTCATGAATGGTCGTCTGGTAACTGAATAAGATTGTATGGATAATTATCCACGTGTCAGCCCTTATTTTAATGCTACTAAGAGTTGTTGGTCTATGATAAACCACTTTGGATAGAGATATGGTCTAAATTTTTAACAATATCTGACCTAAAAACGTGATGCATAGGTGCATTAACAATACTCAAAGTATTCTTTATCAAATAATTGCAAGACAAGACTGGCAAAAGTACAGAATGATAGAGTATTTCACATGCTCTCAGAATATATACTTACTTTTGTAATAACTTGTTCCTATATTCAAAATAAACTTAAAAATATGAATGAAAAAGAAGTTTAAAAAAAAACATCTTTGAGGAATCTGACGATGAAGGTGGCTTCATTGTGCTTGAGTTTATTTTTAACGAACAAATGCAGCTCCAAACGTACATATATAGAGTTGTAGAGAATTCCACGGGCTATCCGAATATATAATTATTTTTTTAAAACTATCGATTTATAGCAATGATATGTTAAAAATACAAAATTAAACTATTTTTTTCAGGGAAGTATATCAATGTTAACATAGAATGTAATGTTTTAGAAGAGCTGGCAATTCTGAATTCGAATCATGAGATAGAATAATATTGATTTATAAGAAAATTCATCAATGAAATTGATCAAACATTGCCTATATTTCTTTCGATAAAATCAATCAATTATACATTCAATGATATTTTCGTTAATAACTCAATCTAATAAGATCAATATCTGAAGTTTTACTATTTAATTGAAATCATACATTCGATAAAAATAAAATTTCAAAATCATGAGATTAAAAAAAGAATTGACTGCTTTTTAGCAAGAGAAATTTTCAAATGACAAATGTATATACTATTGATTTCTTAGATTTTACTTTTAATCGATCAATATTCTTAACTCTAGTCATTCTAATAATGAAAACCCTTTTTACACCTTATCATAGAAAACAATCGATTTTAACTTATTTATGAGTATTGAATCTATTTCATTTAATAGCAACGTTCGTTTGTCTTTTTGATCTTATATAAATGGCTACTTCGGTATCGGCTTCTTATTCTGCCGGTGATATGCCTCATGAAAAATGTCGACGATCAGTCTATCCTAATCAAAGTATTCCTTCATTACGTCGTGAACGAACAGTTATAGATGGAGAATTTAATCGAAATCAACAATTAAAACCAATCTATTCCAATGAATTACCAGTCAGATCTTCAGCATTTTCTGGTGGTATGTATGACTATTTCATTTTTGTTTTTGATAGAAATAAAATTTTATATAGAAAAACAATATGATCGACGTCAAATACCAAAAAAAGTTCGTTCAGCAAAATCAGACGAAGTAAAAAAAAAGCTTGTTTTTCTAAATTAAAATATGAATTCATTTTTATTTCATTTAAAGATCTTTCATTTAATCAATCGAAGATTACAAACAGGTGTTTATGGTGTACGTCATATGTTTCGTTCGAATGATCCAAATCAAGAAGGAAAATTATCTAAGTAAACAAAAAAAAAAAAGAAAATGTCAAAATCGAAATGATATATTTTCTTTCTCTATTAATTATATTCTCTATAGAGAAGCATTTCGACGAGTATTAATGCAATTATGTGGTTACATAAATGTTGAAGAATGGGAAAAAGTATGTAAAATGTAAGTTTATTGATGTTTTCTTTTTTTTTGTATATATACATCAATTTTTATTTACTTTTGTAATAATGATCAAAATTTAGGTTTCATATCAATGAACGTGATGATACTATAACATTTCAAGAATTTCTTTCTTATTTTCCGGATAATGACGTTAGAAAATTATATTTATAAAATATTGAAAATAATTTTATATTATTTATTTGATTTTTTTTTTTTAGAAAGCAAGACGTGAATTATCATTATCTCAAATAGATCGTCATAGTTCATCATTATTAACTTTAAGTCAAAATGCAACTTCTTCTCAACAATCATATCATAAACATAATTTACCTAAACTTACTGCTAATTATTGTTTTTCATTAATGAAAGCAAGATGTCGTGATCCGTAAGTGTATTCACTTTTTTTTCTCTAATTTCTTACAAGGAAAATCAAATAAACTTTTTTTTGTTTTTTTTTTTTTTTTTTTTTTCAAAATTAATTTTTATCTTTAGATCATTTACACCAAATGATTATTTACCATCTGATTGTTTAAATGATAGTGTTATTATACGTGATCATTTAAAAAAAATTTTAGAAAATTTTCAATTAGATGATATTATTCATAATGAAAATGAATTTGAAAAATTATGGTCAAAATTTGATCTTAATAATTCTGGTATAGTACGAACAAATATATTTCTTCGTTTATTAGATTATCGTATTAATCTTGCTGATGAAATTGATGCTAATATTCAAAAATTAGTAACACGTTCAGGTGCAGCTGGAATTGTTGATAGAAGAATTTCATCATCAACAGGTATAACAAATGGTTCATCACCATCAAGAAAACAAAGACAATTATCAACAAATAAAAATCGAGATTATTATGAAAATGATATACAATTTAAACATACTGCACCACCACCACCAACAGCTTTAGATGAACCATTAAATGAATCAATTAGACCTTTAATTGAACAACATATTAATGATAATGATGGTGATGAAAATTCAAATAAAATTTCATCGAGTATGAATTTATCAACAAGAGAATTAAGTACAAAATTTCGAACATTAGTACAACAACATAGAAAAATGATTAAACAATTAAATGAAAATGATGAATTTTTACCATTTCTTGATCGAAAAGTAAATAGATTTACTTATTTAATATCAAAATATGAAAGGATTCATGATAAACTTTATTATCTTTAAATAATTTCTAATTTTCGAAAAGGTTACAGCCAATCCGCATGAAATTCTTACCATAGATAAAGCATCTAAAATAAGGAGAAGGAAAAAAAGTTTTCGTGATTGTTCGGGAAACCTTGGTTTTTCCAAAGGATTACATTGGGCTTGCTTACGACCACCGTTTGACTTCGTTCACACATATTCGGAAGGGTGAAATCGATCGTTTTCGTTTTTGACCTTCCTAATCTGAATTTATAGAGCCCTGCACATCAGCTTTGGAAAAGATTAAAATCACATTTGATATAGAATCTAGGGTATCTTCAAAAAATCTCCAGTCCAATTGAATAAAGTTAGACGCGATTCATAAGTAGGTCCAATGTGGTCTTATGAACAACAAGAGTTTCTCGAAAAAAATTTTTTCTTCAAACATGTGTGTGTCCTTATTTTGAGTGTTCTATCTGTGGTTAAAAATTTCATATTGATCTATTGTACTCTCTTCGAGAACTAGACATGGTCAAAAAACAGAGAATGTTTAGATAGATAATAAATAGTAAGAAATCATACAAGTCTGTTTGAATCGTAGAGATGCCTGTTCAACAAAAAAATCTCTTTATTACACTTAAGGGAATATCGCCTTTTCGGATATTAAAATCAAGATTTTTTCGATTTTTGGATTTTTCATTCGAAGTGTTCTCTGTCAAATGCCATATAAATGAGGATTCTTCATTGTTAGTTAGTACTCTTTATTAAATCCAACTTTCAAAATCTCCAACAGAAAAATTCGCGCTGCGATTATTCTTTGTATGCAAAGATCTCCTAATAATAATTTTCAAAGATGCTGATAACATGACTCATGGACGTCTAACATCGCTGAACACAGCCAGTTGAAGTATAAAAAGTATTGATACATACAGGAATATTTGTTTCGTCATTTTTCTCGAAATCAATTTTTATACGCGATCAAATTCTTTTAGAATTTTTATTAGAATACATTTATAGGCAAAAAACAAATCATTGCAATTGGAAGAGAGGATAGTTGAAGAGATTTCCTTGTTAATCGTATCTAGCTAAAACATTTTGAATTAAAAATATTTATTTATGGTTTAATCTATTTACTTTAAAAATAAAAATTATTTCATACTAATTTTTTTTTAGGTAAATGAAGGTTATTTCTGTTTGAAAACAGTTTTTTCATATTTGGATTCAAATCAAACAAATTTTATAACTAAACAACAACTTATTGTTGCACTTCATCAATTTGATATTCCACTTACACTTGATAATATTGATCAATTTTTACAAAAGTATATATAAAAAAGAAAAGCCAATAAATAACAAATCTTAATCAAAACATATTTTTCTCTTTAGACATCATTGTATAACAACAAAAACTATCAATAATGAAACTATGATTGATTATAATGGATTTTTAAAATATTTTCAAGATCGTTCAGAATCAAGTTTTCTTGCTCATACTCTTAATATATTTAGTAAAGAAAAGTAAATAATTTAAAAAAAAAATATATATTTTTTCAATAATCGACATATTTTTTTTTTTTTTGTAAAGATCAATTACAACAAAATCAGATTTTAATAATATTGAAAATGGTATTATTGATTTATTACATCATGTTTTTCTTTCTCTAACAGCTGCATTCAAGTTTGTTATTCTTTTGTTATTTTTTGCATATAAAAGTTTTGCTATTTAAGATATATTTCAAATGATATTGATGATTTATGTCCAGAAAAAGAATTATTTATTATATTAAAAAAAGAACTTAATATTGCTGATAATTATCGTTTTACTGAAAAACAAAAATCTGAAGTTTATAATTTATTAAATTGTACTGATGCGATGAAACAAAAACGACAATTACCATATAAACGTTTGTTATATTTATTTAGTAAAACGTTAGTTTTCATATTTTTTTGATTTGAATTGATTATTATTATTATTATTATTTTGTAGGACAATACCAATTAATAAAGAACGAAATATTGAAAAGAAGGAAGAAAAATGTATTGAAAAAAAAGAAGAAAAATTTATTGAAAAAAAAAAAGAAGAAAAATCCATTGAAAAAAAAGAAGAACAAAAATCATTAAGAAAATTATCTTATGTAAATAAAAAATAAGTGATTTGTTTTTTTTTTTTTTATTTTTTTGATAAATTTAGATTGAAAAAATTTTAAATGATTTAATTCGTCTTCGTATGCATACATTTACTAAAGTATTTTCTCGTATTGATCAACCACGAACAGATAAAATTAATAAGGAACAATTTTATGAAGTTCTTCAACAGTAAAATTAAAAAAAGAAAATTATTTGTTTTTTTTTTTTTAAGAAGAATTTTCTCTTTTTATAATAGAATGAATACAGATTTAACACAATCAGAAGTAAATATGATTTGGTCATCAAGTGGTTTTCATATGGATAAAAGTGTTCCATTTGCAAATTTAATTCGACAATTAATTATGTTTAATAGAGATGAAAATCAAGCCATGCTTAATCAATGTAAGATATCGAAAATTTGAAGCAAAAAAAAAAAAAACAAATTGTCATCGTTGGATAGAATTCGTCGAGTTATCTATAAAAGTGTTGCTTTTGGCATAAAACTTAGGTCTAAAAAAAATTTCAGAAAAATCCTATAAAAATTGATGTGCACGTCAAATGCATGAAGTCTTAATATTTATTCGAATTTTTTTAGATTAGATAGCAAAAAAAAAAAAAAGAAAAACTGATTTGTGTTTAAAAAATTTTCATAATTAGAAGTTCAGAGTTACTAAACTACTAATAACAAATCTGTTACCAATTTACACAGTAACGAGAAATAAAACTTTTTGCGGAAATAATAATTTTTTTTTTTCAGAAACTTTGGTTAAAGGTGTTCGAGGTGAAGAAATCTAAATCTGTGGTAGATTTGCCTAAAAGGTCGAGTAAGAAGATTATTAGAAATCCTTCATAAATTTGGATCTCAAATCTTTCATCAAAGTTTAAATAAGAATGTTATTTACACAATACAAACCACTCCTGAACGAAAAACTAAACTCACAAATTTCCGTTATCAGTTACTTGACATCATAATGAGAACTGTGTAGAAATCGAGCGTTACATCGACGCATGTCTATCATTCACTGTTAATTTCGAATGATCTGATCTGTGGTTTCCCTAAGGTCGAAATAATAATATTTTTTAGGAAGTATGAATATCCTAACTGTAAACTCAAAAAACAAATATTTGGATAAATATTGAGGCTAATGAGACTTTATGTGTTTAGTGTAGACTTTCGAATCTAACTTTCCTAATTTTCACTACGAAAATATCGTCTGAATATGTCGAAAACAGCACTTTTACAAGTAACTCGACGGGTTCTATCCAACAACGACAGAAAAAAATTCAAATATCGACACCTTATATTCTATAAATAATTTTTATTAGAATCTTCGATTGTTTCATATATATTTAGTCCAACGTTCTCGATCAACACATGATCATCAGATTTCATCAACAGCAAGATCAATAATATCATCATCAACAAGAGCTATATCATCATCAGGAGGAATAAGTGATATATCAAATAGTGGTCAATCAATAGATTCTCATGAAATATATAATCGTATTCTTCCATATGTAAGATATTAAAGATAATTTTTCAGACTTTCAAGTATTATTTATATTTAAGAATAATTTTCGATAATAGCAATTTGTAATGAACAAAAATTTTAGTAAATTTGATATCAATCTAGACAAAATTATATTAAAATTTATTAGTATCAAACCTACAAGATTCTGAAATCTTTTTTTTTTTTTTGATTTATAAAATAATTCACTATAAATCATAAAACATTTAATTCGAAGAACAATTTTCTCGTTCTGTATACAACGTATCTTCGTTTATCTTTACTATTTGAATCAATTTTATCAACTAAGCTCTTTTTAAATGATAATTCCATATACCAAATTTTTATTTATACAAACAAACTTCAAAACAATCACCACCTAAGCTAAAATACGAAAATTTAGTCCTTAGAAAAACATTTTACCATGGTTCGTTTTTTAATTATATGACAATTTCTTGAAATCATTTTGATCTTTTTGATAGATATTTGTTTTGATATATTTTCATAAAAAGAAATTCAATGGTATTAAGTCTAGTGATCCTGAAACTCATGAGATCACAAATTGTCTTCTAAGCGACGTTCTGATACCATACGGTGCTAGGAAACTACTTTCTGAGTAATTCCATTTTTTCTATAAAATTAGACAGAATAGCCTTTGGATCATGATCAATGGTTGGATCCTTAAAAACTAGTCCAACAATCAGTTTGCTTGGGCATAACACATTACTCAATAAATTTTGATGAGTGCATTGCAACTTTGAAGTGGCGTATAGATCATACTGAATCTAAATACGGTAGCTGTTTTCATTAACCAATGCAATTAGTAAGCGTGTTAGTAACATTCCGCAAAATGAAGCAATTAAAAATAATCGTTTTATAAAGTCTTTCTATATGTAGAAAAAAAATTCTTGGTTCCCTTCATCGAACTGCATTGAATTTTATAGAAGATCCCAAAGTGTCAAACACGATGAAATCATTGAAATTTTTCATAAAAACAATGTTTTGATGAACCTTCTATAAATTAAATACAGTTCTATGAAGAGATCTGAGACATCTCATTTTACTTTCCAAAAAACTTCATTCATATAAATCTATGTTTTTTTTTTCTCAAGATTCGTCAAAATTACAATAAAATTACAAATAAATTACTTGAAAATGATCCAACAGCATGTGGTTTAATAGATTTTTCAACATTACAAGTAAATAGTATCTATTTAAAATCGAATCTAATTCTAAGATATATTTTATTTCAAAGAATATTTTTCATCATTATTCTGTTCCAATTAATGATATAGAATTAGGTACACTTATTCGTCTTGATAATCCACGTAATGGATCAAAAATTCAATATCCATTTTTTATACGAAAATATCATCCTGATGGACCTATTATAAAAATTGTAATTTGAAAAAATTTATAATGAAATATTTTAATTTATTAATATTATTTTATTTTAGAGTCCATGGTTACGTATTCATCCAATTTATGAACAATTAATTCAAAAACAACATGCAAAAGTAATTTTTAATAAATATAAATATTATATTATATTATTTAATTTATTAAAGCATCCAATTAAAGAAGTTTATGATCAACGAACGCAGGTTCGTTTTATAATATTATCTATTTTCAACACAATATATTATATTAGTATCACTCCTATGCTTTTTTTTTTTGCCTACTATTCAATATTTTTTTTGTTATAACTATTAATGATGTGTGTATGTGTGTAGAATTTTCGTTCTTTTCTTTTTTGCACTTGCCTTTCGCTATTTTGCTCTCAAGCAATCATCATCATCAATAACCTCAATGCTTATGTATAACCGCACCGGGAATAAATTATGAGTATGTAATAAAGAATATTATTTAAATTCTAATTGATTTTTATATTGAAAAATTTGTATTCTATTTATCTATTATAGAATCCACGTGATTTAAAATATCTTATTCGATTATTTAATTCATATGATAAACCACGCAAAGGTATAGTATAGACAAAAATAAATCATATGAAGAAAAAGTAAAATTTGTAACAAAAAATAAGGAGGATACTTGATTTAATAACGTCATGTTATTTTCTATATGAATCAGTGTTCGATATGGATCAAATTCTTGTGATCCGACTCGTGGTCAACTCGTTTTTTTTTTTTCGTGATCCAAGTCGGATACTGATATGAATATCCTTGGTATTCTTTTCTTCAATCTCTTCAAAAATAGAGACTTCTTATTGAAGTTCAAAAATGGATGCTAATTCTTATATAGAAATGTTACAATCTTATTTATCTACGAACGACGTTGCATGTTCAAGTTTTAGAATGATTTTCCAAATACAATAAAAAAAAAAAAAATTCCTAAATAAGTTTCCATGTTACAATAGTCGTTCTCATCAATTAGATAGTTGCATTTATTCACTAGACATTTCAATTCTCTTAATATTGACTAAACCGAGTCTGAGTTCTGAACTCGTTGAAATTTCGATAACAGATTCACCCTAGTGTTTTAACCGAAATTAAAATCGTCACACTTTGCTTACCCACAAATTTAAAACAATTGCACCAGTGTCTTACATACAGACATGCCACTGGAGATAGCAAACGGAGATGTCCATCGCGACTGAAAATCTACCGCTGCCGCGCCGCCATGGACATCTCTGATAGCAAATATACAGTACAATATTTTCCATGGATATACAAATATTGGCGTAGAGAGAACCGAAACTCATTCATTTTCGTTCAACTGTTTTGTATTTTAACAATATATAGGCATTAAATAGGAAAGGAGTGGATATGGGTGTTAGTCGTTTCTTCATTCCCACTTACACTAGAGCCCGTTCGGATGGTCCTGGTCTGAACATTTAGGACCTGACAGGCTCTTATCAGCATCATTTATATTCAATTTTTTTTTTTGCATGCTTAACTTTTCGATGCTGAATGTTCGCCAATCCTATCAAAATTGAACACACTTCTATAAGAAAAGATTACAATTGATATCAAATTTTTTCCTCCATGTGTTCATGGATCATTTCATTTTTAAGATATCGGAGAAAGAAATTCCTCATTATATGATTTATATCTCTCTTATATTATTAATGTTTGAGATATGAAAATTACAGATTATATTTCTCCCGTAGGCAAGAGATTATATGTTAAACATTGAACGCTTTCAGAGATTGGTAATTAGGAAGAAAAAGTTTATGTATTTATATATAGATGTCACTAATCTATTAATATATTTTAGGCTTTTTAACAAATCAAGAATTTTATTCGTTACTGTCTGACAATGGCATCAATTTGAATAAATCTGACGAAGATTACTATCAACTCTTTTCGAAATATGACAAACAATTACGTGATCAATTTAATTATACGGATCTATTTCGTACGATGATTAATACTGTCATGTCTTAAACAAAAAACAAAACACTATACTTTACAAAAAAAAAAAAAAAAATTTTTTTTTCTTTTTAAACATATAACTTTTTATCTTTTTCTTTTTAAATAAATAATTTTTCTTAATTAAATTAATATTTGAAAAAAAAACAAAAAAAACTTCAAAAAAGGTACAACAGATGGTCACTAACAAATCAAACCACCTGTTTCATTCGCTCAGCATGAGATAACAATAAAATACTTCTTCGTTCTCTTTTTTTTTCTTTTTCACACATTCATTTAGCATGTCTATATATATTCTTTTCTTTTCTTCATCGTTCAAATTATTCGATTGCCGATGTCCTTGATTTCGTTTCTTTTGGCTAATCGTATGCGCGTTGTTCATGCAAAGGAACGCAGTGATACATATAGTCATTGTTCAATTTTCTACATGCATAGCAGACGAGAAAACGGACGAACAGAACGAATACATACATACATTTTGAATGTTCATTGTATCATTTTTTTCTTTTTTTGGTGTTCGATTGATTTTTTTTTTTAGATGAAAAGAATCTTTTATTAGAAATGATATCAAATCGGTAGGTTTTGCAATAATTTGATCTGTTAATTAATAATTAAATTTTATTTTTGTTTAGAGCAAGTTCTAGTCGAAGTAGTTTTACTGAAGATGAATCTGATCATGATGAAAATTTATATATAATAAAAAAAAAAGTTTCATCAACAAGAAAAAAATCTTATAAAAAATGGATTAAAGATGAAGTATAAAAAAAAAAAATCCTAATTTTTCTTTTTTTGTTATGATTATTATTTTTCAAATTAGGATGAACGTTTAAGAGATTTTATTAATTTAAATGGTGGTATAAAAGATTGGTCACGTATATCAAAATATGTTGGTAATGGCCGTACAGATGCACAATGTCAACATCGTTGGGAACGTTTTCTTGATCCATCAATAACAAAAGGACCATGGACAGATGAAGAAGATAAAAAAGTTATTGAACTTGTACGCGATTATGGTGCAAGACAATGGAGTTTAATTGCAAAAGAATTAAAAGGACGAGTTGGAAAACAATGTCGAGAAAGGTTTGAATGAAGACATTTTAATAAAAAAATTTTTTTTTTTAATGTATGTATATTAGATGGCATAATCATCTTAATCCAGCAATTAATAAAAATCCATGGACAAATGATGAAAATCTTTTATTATTTATTTTACATCAACATTTTGGAAATAAATGGGCAGAAATAGCAAAATATTTTAATGGAAGATCAGATAATTCAATTAAAAATCATTGGAATTCTTCAATGAAAAAAAAATTTGAATTAGAAGTAATAAATTTAAAAAGTCAAGGACTAGAATGGACTGCATTGTAAGAATAATAAGAATACTTTGTTTGTTTGTCTTTTTTTTTGAATTCTAATCTTTTCTAGAATTCCACCTGATTTTCCATGGCCTAAATTTGATAAATTATCTTCATCTCGACGACCATTAAATACAATAACAAATCGAATACAACCTTCAAATACAAAACGTTCTTCCAGAACAACAACAACAACAACCACATCTTCACCTGCACCGATTAATAAAATTCAAATTCATTCATCAATTGTGAACAGTGATAATGATACTAAACATCATTTTTATTCAACAACTGATCACAATACTTTGAATGTTTCATCTTCACATCCTCTTGCAACGGTTTATTCAGATCATTTACAAGTAGAATAAAAAACGAAGATTATATTACTTATGATAAAAGCCTCGAATTATTAAATACTATTTATAGCTTGAATTTTCTTATTTTAGCAGATACGAGTCCGTTTTCTTCCTGGTCTAGGTTCCAATGACTGGCGGCAACAAAGTGGGCTGAAGGGATTTCAGCCCTCCGACTGAAAACTCTAGTGCCGCCGTTGGTTCCAGTCTTGATCTAAACAAAAATAGGCAGGATCCCTGTTTCGCTTTCGGTCAAAAAGGAACTTGTCTAAGTCTCGGTACCGTTGGAAGCCGGATCATCTGGTTAGGGAACAGTGAGGCCACTTTTTTGTGGTTTCGGTCCCGTTAAAATTTATATTGGTTCTGGTCCTGATTTCGTTTCCAGAACAAAAAAACGATTTTTTTTTTTAATAATCTGTATGATTCTTTGAATACATATAAAATTAATATTGATGATTTTGAGAATTTAATAGTATAAGCATACCTTTATATGCATGCATCAAAACTAAAGGAATGCAAAATTTTCCTTGGTTCTAACCGTATGATTTAGAAAAATCTTTCAGAACTCACAGTTCTTACATAGATATAAACTCTACATGAGTGATCTTCAACCAGTGTTCTCTCAAGAATCACTTTGATAATATTAAAATTTAAGATCTGCAGAACTATGACTTACTTTTTTTTTAGTAGGGACGTCCAAAATAGTTCCGTTCAGGATCGAAAAAAGTGATTTTGCAGCGCTCCATAATTTTACTTTAATCATAAATAAAAAGAATCAATTCGTAGATCATTAGTCAAAACAAAATAATAAGTATGAATATATATATAGTCTAGTTCTAAAACAGAAAATATAATGGGATTAGGTTTAGCAAGTTTCAAGTTCCGGTCTCGATAACGATACTTTGCAGTTCCCTACATCTGACCCATATTTATATAGTTGTGACACTATAACATTCGACGCAAGTTTTATATGACCACGAAGTATCGTTCCCAATGAAAGTATTGATCCTGAGAACATCTTGTCAATATCTATGTGTTATATTTTAAGTATATAATTCAAAGAACTTTACAATAAAGTGCTTTTGATCTTTGTGAACAATCCCCTACAGCAAGCAGAATAGGAACGCTTTTAACATTAAAGAATGACTTCTAAATTTGATATTTTGTGCAACTTCGACAATTTTTTAGAATCAGCCCATTAGTATAACTCAATCTCTCATACAGTTTAGACGAAAAACTTTGATTAGTTTTTCTTTCGAAATATATCTCTCTGAATATTACATCAAAATTTTGAATTCTTTTTTAGCCTATATCTTCGTCGCAAACATCATCTGATGTACAACAACAAGAATGTTCATCACAAGAATTAGAACATCTTTTTTATTGTACACCACCATCTCCTGTTAAACAATTACCTATGCTTTCATCATGTGCAGATTATACATCATCAAGTCAAAATTCTCAAACTGATCATCATATATCATTATTTCATAATACTCTTGATTATTATCCATCACATCCACCATCTCGTTCATCATCATTACCTGTATTTACATGTTCATCATCTTCATCAGCATCATCACATTCAACAATTTTATCAAATGATACAACAAATCATAATGAAAATCGAAATATATTTACAACTGATGATACATTTACACTTAATTTTAATTCACAAAATGAAATTAAACAAGAAAATGAACATTTATTAATTGATCTTACACAATCGGAATCAAATCATGATATTGTTATTTCACCTAAAACTATTTCAAATACATCATCACCATCAAAACATCGTGTACTTAATACACCTGAACGTTTAGATCAAGTAAATTTTTTCATTTTTGATCTTTTAAATAAATTAAAATTTTTTGTTTTTCAAGCCACATCGAAATCATTTAACAGAACAAGATTGGTTTAAGTAAGTTAATTATATATATATATATATTCAATCATTTGATTTTTATTTATATAGTGATTTTCTTGCATATCCTGATCCAATAACAACAATTCTATCGGAAAATCATTCATCTATACGACCGACTATTGTACGACGAAATAAACGTTTAGATAAATATCAATCAACAATAATTGAAACAAAAAAACGAGAGAATTTTTCAAAGAATTTATTTAATTCATCAAAAAAACTTAAAGAAGAATTAGGAGTAAGAAAAATAAAAATCTTTTTTTTTTTTTTTTTTTATAAATAATCTTTTTTCTTTTTTTGTTTATTTAGTATGATCCAACTTATACAGAAATTTTAATAGGTCAAACACGTGATCAACGTTATGTAACTGAACAAGCTCGACGATATCTTTCTTGTTCTTCATTAAATAATTATAATTCATAGAAAAATCAAACATTTTCTTTTTCTTTTCTTAAGCATTGCGCTTTTTCTTTTTTTTGCTTGTACAATTTGTTTGACATTTTTAGTCGAATGTTATTCAAAAACGAAAACATTCGGTTACAGAATTCATACAGTTAATGCATCATTTTTTTTCCCCTTTTTCGTCTTTTTCTTTTTTCATTATGTATATGTCATCTATATATTGTCCCTCGTTATTTATTGCTAGGGTCAGACTTTGTTTGTTGTTGCTTTTTTTTTCTCTCTGTGTATGCTTTTTACTTGCATCTATGTATATAATCATCTGTGTGTGTGTGTGAACTACTATTTTTGTCTTGTTGATTATGTTAATTAAAAAAGAAAAATATACCTTAGAAAATAATAATAATAATAATAATACATTGAATGATTTTATTTGGCTTGAAGGAAGACAAATAAAACTTTCATGAGGAATGAGATATATGCAAATTTCATGTGGGAATTAATATGTACATATCATTATGTGATTCTGAGACAAAAATGAAATGAGAAATCAGGTATTCACTGATAACTTCTATGATCTGGTAAGGAGATGCTGATATCCAGTATTTTAATGGTCGTCTCGTTCGAAGGAGATTTATCTACGTCGTAGGATCTATTATGGCTGAACGGCTACGTAGTCCGACAGGTACTATATTCAAATCTATGGAATGACTAGAGTCAAGTTACTGACGGTTGTTTGTATCGGATTACCCGTCCGATCACATGATAACTACAATGTGACATATGCGTGTTCTTGTGGCGCGTTAGTGTGTATGAGTAGCGCAAGAAGTCTGCGTCAGGTCGGTCTTCTGTCCAGAAATACAGCTAGTATTACTTGTAGGAAAGATATCGGACTATTGAGTCTGCCGCTAGGCAACACTCCATTTCGAAAGGCAGGGTTATTCTTCCTTGTTCCTCCATTGTAGAGATTTGTGGAATCAAATTTTTTTTGGTTTCGATCTAGAGAAAACTATTCTGGCATTTATTTGTATTACATTTAAAAGTCTTGAAATACTATTTTGGGTCATCTCACTCGAATTATGTTCCGATTTATAAGGTAATTCGTTTATATTTTCTGTCGGGTGGTTACGGACTCGGCAACACTTGAAGCTTTAATTCCATACATCTCTATTCTGTCGTTCTTTTCTATCAATACATCTCAGATTTTTTTTGTAAAATTGAATATCTCTTTCAATATATTTAAATGTATGTTCACATTTCATGATATACTTTGACTTCTTTTTCACACAAAAAATTTTTTTTTTGATTGATGATTAAAGTAGCGCCGTTATTACCTTATGACATTTGAATAAACAATAGAATACCGATCTAAAGAATGTTGATAATCCTGTCAATCAGAATGTGAGATCTATTTTATAGAGATAGGTCATTTTTAGTATAGAATGTAAATATCAATAACATGAATGATTTTATTGAATAAGCTAAAAATCTTTTATAATGTTGATCTACATTCTATCATGATTGTTGTGGTACTTCAAGTTAAAGTTTCGCAGTAAAAAAAAAGCCCTGTTCGCAAGAAGATTTGTAATCAGGCATAGTGTCGATACTCAAACTCTCACTTTAGTAGCCTAAACAAAGGAAGGTTAGATGGAAACCTTCTCAAGAGAAGACTTGTTAAGTGTGCTGAGTCTTCTAGAGTTTTTTTCTAGTTAAGCTTAGAGGTATAACTCAGCACTGGAAGCAGAGGAGGCGTTACCCTCTCTCAATAGGCTACATTTCTGATTAAGTAACTACTCGATCTCATATAAAAATCGTAGCATCCTTTAGAACATGTTCCTAACTAGAAAATTTCATTATATTTGATCACTATTTAATTTTCTCTGTAATTTATTTCAAATATATTAATTATTTATGAATGAGTCTCTTGTTTATAGCGACATCTCTATAGTATTTTTGTCATTCTATTTATATTTCGACCAGCAAGAAAGTGATGTATCATGTTTAGATGATAGATCGATTAATTAATATTTTGTTGAGACAAAGATTATTAGAAAAATGAGTTTATCCTATGCTGAAAGTCTTTCTTATTTTCCACATAAAGGTAAAGTTGGTATGCCTGAATTAAATGAAAAAGCTGATGATTTAAAAAGTAAAAAATAACTCAAATTTTAATGTTTTTTGTTTTTTTGTTTTTAATTTTAATTATTATTTATCTAGGTAAATTAGATCAATTTGAACAAATGATTCGTCAAAGTCATCATACTGTTGTTATTACTGGAGCTGGTATATCAACAGATGCTGGTATTCCAGATTTTCGAGGACCAAATGGTTAGTAAATTTGAAGAAGAAAAACTAAAATTTTTTTGTTTTTGTATTACAAAAATTATTTTAGGCGTATGGACATTAGAAAAACGAGGTGAAAAACCTTCATTTAATACTAGTTTTGATAAAGCCTTACCAACATATACACATCGAGCTTTATGTAAATTAGAAGAAAATAATTATTTACATTTTGTTATTAGTCAAAATATTGATGGTCTTCATCATCGATCAGGATTACCATTAGATAAATTAGCTGAATTACATGGAAATGTTTTTTCAGAAGAATGTGAAGCTTGTCATACACAGGTTTGTTAATTTTCCAAAAGTCTAAATATTAATTTGAGTTAATAAATTTGTTGCTTATATTTCAAAAATCGTCAAAAGGAGTTTGTTTTTGTTTCATTTTGCACGATATTTAAACTGAACTCGATTATAATAGTACAATTTTTATTCCATTATAATCAAATTCTGAATTTACGTTTTTTTTTTTTTTTTCTAATTTTCAGTGTTTTCCTCATATCTCTTTTATCGATTTTTACCCACTGGTTAAGACTCATATGTTATTATTTGTTAGACATGTACTTTTAATATGAGAAGAAGCTTTGACTCTTCTCGAACTCGAAAGAGTTTATATTAAACAATGATGAATTAGCATGAGTAACACATTCGTAAATTCTAATGAAATCAATCGAATATTTGGAATTACATAAATGACATATGTTCGGGAAGAAGTGTTAGTTTTATTTCTTGAATCAAAGTATATTTTCATATGTTATAAGGCACAATCAAAACTATGTTACTTGAACTAAATTTATATCATATATGTTTTGATTAAAGATCAAATTTAAGTTTGAATCGTTACGTTCGAAGAGAAACGTTAGATTTGTCTGCAATTGATGAGTGAATGACTTTTTCTTTCTACGGTGTATATAGAAATATCACATATTCATGTTTGAGAAATCTAATATATATATATGATATCTTTCCTTGAGACTTGTAAAAATCTGAGTATAAAAAGGAAAATGAATGTTTTTTGAAGCTATTTCTGATTAATTGATTAATAATGATCGAATCAACCGGTCTGACTAGTTCAAGAATTGTCAATCGATTACAATTCTGATTCAGTCTGCTCTGATGACGATCTCTCTAATCTTTTTTCCATTTCTTCAAAATGACAAAAAAAATAGAGCTACTTAAGAAAACCCCCTCCAAGTAAAAATTTCACCTGGATACATTGAATCTACGAAGCGTTCGCTTAAGATTATAGGTCAAAATATACATCCTAAATATCTTCTCCATTTTAAATGCTAGAAAGTTCGGATTGGTTTTAAAATGTATTCAAGATATGGCATTACAATTTAATAGAGCTCAATGTTTTTCCTAATTTTGTGTTTATAGAAAACTCCTCTGATCAAATACAGAACATCCAGGAGGTGTACGTTCTAAAGAGAAAATCGAAAAATTCGACTCTGTTAAGTTGTAGAGCTAATTTCTGCTTTCGTTTTGACACTAAGCCTAGATTTCCAGTGTTTAAAATCAAAAGTGAGAAAAGCACAAAAATAAATTTCAAGATTTTCTCTTCTTTGAATTAATATAAAAAGAACCTTCGAGTAATTTGTCATCGATCATCGATCAGAACGAATCAAATAAATGCATATAAATATGTACAAAGAGAATTTTTTCTGTTTCCATAGGAACGTTTTAGACGATGCCGAGATATCAACAAAAAATCACGTGTTTAAAAAAAAAAAAACTACAAAATTCATCTGAATCAATATACATCATGTAGAAGAAA
This sequence comes from Rotaria sordida, assembly GCA_905250125.1. Classification (NCBI taxonomy): domain Eukaryota; kingdom Metazoa; phylum Rotifera; class Eurotatoria; order Philodinida; family Philodinidae; genus Rotaria; species Rotaria sordida. The sequence continues at coordinate 53,904 of CAJNOL010001152.1, read as the reverse complement.
TATTTTCAATTTATCTAAAACACTTCAAAATATATTCTACCCGCCATGATAAAAGACTTTAAAAACTAAAGTTTTTAGTAAAAAAAAAAAGACATGTTATTTTCTTTTATATGAGAATTCAGAAAAACCTATGTAATATTCTTAAATCTCATCATAATATTAATAAACTATAGTGCATTCGAGACTAGACATTTTGCTCTATTTAACGAGCTATAAATCGATAAATTTGATCAAAATTGACGTTTTCAAAGGGGAAGTGGGGGCTTCAAACATAGTCTTAAAGGTATCAAGGTGAACACATGCAATCCAAATATGATTATCCAAAAAAAAAAAAACTAAATTCTATTTGATTTTCTTGCATTTCCTATTTCTGAACCATGGATATATCTCATTATCTTTTATTTAGACAATTCGTCCAACAAGTATTGGTTCTTATTGTCGTAAACGAACGGGTAATGTTTGTAATTCAATGAAAGGTCGAAATAAAAACTTATCATGTCGTGGAAAATTACGTGATACTGTTCTTGATTGGGAAGATCCATTACCAGAATTAGCACTTAAATTATCTGAACAACATTGTGCGTAAGTAAAAATAAAAATGAATGTTTTTTTTTTTTTTTTTGAATATTTAAAATAGTGTTTTCTTTTTAATTTAAGTAAAGCAGATTTATGTATATGTTTGGGTACATCATTACAAATTCGTCCTTGTCGTGATTTACCAAGAAAAACGAAAAAAAATGGTGGAAAATTAGTAATAATTAATTTACAAAAGACATCGTTAGATTCATTAGCTAATCTAATTATTCATGAACGATGTGATTATGTTATGAAATATATTTTAGAAAAATTAAATTTAGAATTTGATGAAAAGTATTTTAAAATTTTTTATTATTATTATTTTTGATTTTAAAATTTATTATAGATCAACTTTATTTAATATATCAAAATATTCTCATGTGAAAAAAGTAATTCTTCTTTATGGTAAATCAAAATCAGGAAAAGATTATATTGGTAAAAAATTAATTGAACAATTTCCTGCATTATTATTACATATAAATGAATCATTAAAAGTTGAATATGATAAAATACATAATGAAGATTTATCTGATACCTATCAAAAAAATATGATTAAGTATATTAAATTCTTTTTTTGATAAAAAAAAAAGAAAGAAACTAACGATTGAAATTATTATATTTAGATGGGAAGAAGAAAAATGTCGTGAAGATCCAACAAGATTTTGTCGAATAATGATTGAACAAAATGATCAATTATGTCTATCACATCCAATATGGATTATTAGTGATATTAAATCATATAGAGAAATTGAATTTTTTAAAACATATTTTCATGATCGTTTATTAATTATTCATATTGAAGCATCAAATGATATACGACAAAAACGTGGTTGGAATTTACAATCTGATATTAATTATTCGGAATTAGATAAAAATATTCCATGGTCATTTGTTTTTTTCAATAATGAGCAAGATAATTTTAATGAACAAATGAATGATTTAATGAAAATAATTAATTCTTAATAATCTACTGTTGTTTTTTTTTTGTTGTATACTTTTCAATATAGAATAATATCATCAAAGATAAATTCATTTTTCTATTTATAGATTATGAATGGATCATTTGTCTTATACTCAAAATGACTCATTCATTGAAATGAATTCAAAATCTGACGAAGATGATGAACTTGATCCTCGAATTCAAGTTTGTTTTTCGAAATTTTCATTCCTTTTTTTTTTTTGTTTTAAATAATTCTTCTTGATATAATTCAGATCGAATTAGACCGATTAAATTATGCTAATGAAGCTATCAATCAATTAGAACTTCAACTTGATGTAATTTTCAAAAAAAAGTATAAATTCTTTTTCTTTTTCTATTTCTTATTTTTAGGAAGCACGAAAAATACACGATGAATTTAAGAAAAAATCAGAAACAGAATTATTTCAATTAGAACAAAAGATTGGTGAAGCTGTAGCCAAATCAAGAGGTTATTATGATGCTCGAATTAAACTTCGAGATGTTAAAGACAAATTAGTAAAAGCTAAAGATCGATTTGAATGTGCACAAGCATTACATGTTGCTGCTAAAGAAATAGCTAGTGCTTCGGTAATAATAAATTTTTATCATTTTGTATTTATATAATTTAATTTTCAAGGCTGATTATATTGATGAAGCAGCAAGATCACATCAAAATACAACAGCATGGAATGAAACATATCTTCAAGCTATGGCAAAAGTTTGTTTAAATAATTTCATTTAAAAAAAAAGTAAAATAAAACTATTTGATTTCTTTTTTTTTTTTTTTGAGGCAAATGCAGCTGAACAAGAAAAATATCAAGCTGATTTAGATCAACAAAGTGTTGAAAGAGTTTATTTTGATATTGAACAATTAGTTTTAAAATTACAAAAAGAATGTCGACGACCGATTAATAAATCAAAGTAAGAAAACTTTTACGTATAAAACAAAAAAGATAATATGCTGTTTTGTTTTTTTTTATAGACCTTATTATGAAATGAGAGTCGAACATCATAAAGAATTAGATGTAAGTCAAATAGAGGTCACGAAAAAAGTATATAGGAAAATGTTTTGCAAAGTTAATACAAATTTAACAAAATCTTGCTAGTCTTACTGGATAATAACGGTTAATTTTTTTTTGATTATTAAGATATGTACATCAGGGCTTGAAATGGATCGCTTGGTCCGAACTTTAGTTAGTTTTACAAGGGAAGGTTTTCCGAGTAAGAAAACAGAAAACATCTGATCTTAATCGATTTTATTCGGATTTTTCGTCAAAATTTCTTACATGGATTTTGCACCTTGCAATTGGTAACTAGGCATGTATCGAGTCTGAGTAGCTCGGGCTCAATACATGTCTACTGGTAAGAATCAAGAATCTTTATAATGCGAACGTTTTCAAAGTTTCATTTAGCTATTAAATAAAAGTAGAGTATTTATTCATTTCAATAATATCCCTCATCGGCAAGAAAGACCGAGTTTACTATCAACTGCGTTAAGCTACATAATTGTTACTAAGATTGACCAGTGTAACTAAAAATAGTGACCAATCTGACTCATTGAAATTGCTCAGCGGGCATTTTACTTGTGAAAATTTTTTGTTAAAAAATGATAGTCTTCAAGAAGTTGAAATACCTACAAATGTACGCTGTTTTTTCAAGCATTAAAATTGTCCGACCTAATTCAATTCGTGGCCATTATGATAATAAACTTTTTACAATGTTCTAATAAATAACTGCAATGATTGTAGAGTTCCATTGTTTGGAAACCTTTTTGTAAAAGAAATATATTTTTAATAGTACCATTCTCAGTTGGACCGAGCCGGACAGGCACGAGCAATTTTTGGTCCAATTTCGAGGTCTGATGTACAAGTTTACAACAAATTGGACGCTAAGACAAATAGTCGCAGTACGAGAAACTAAAATGCTAAAAAAATTTATTAGTATTATTACAGAAAAATAATTCACATAAGTCGAGAAAATCACTAACAATCTATTTAAGGACAACTAATATTAGATATAAGTATAAGTACAAATGTTTAGTAGATCCTTCAAGTTGTGCAGGAAGCATTACACGAGAGCACATAGTAGTTGTTTAGAAATCTACTATAATCCATATAGTTTTTGTTTATTCTGGAGCATTCATCTATTGAAGTTTTCGCTATTTCAAAATACATATTGTTTTAGTCTTTTCGTAACATTTCGATGAATTGAAACGGTGAATGTCAACATTTAATTACCGTCTGCAAGCGAGATCCTCCACTTCTCCATTCCATGGAGTACAACTATATTTTTCACATACCGTCTTCACACTCACACTGAGCTATGTACGATTAAATCACATATGTATAAATTGAGATTTATAGAACGTAAAAAAGAATCATGCTTTTATTGTTGCTTTCTCCTGATGTTTATCCCTATACACACACGTTCTACTTTCACAGCTCCTGAAATCAACGCTAGATTTAATCATTTTAAAATAAATTTATTGATTTTAGTTTCAAAAACGTAAAATACATGGCCTTGAAAATTGTGTTAATGAAGCTAAAAGTCAATATCAAGAATCATTAAGAAATCTTGAACGTATTAGTAATGAAATTCATGATAAACGTCATCAAAACAAATTACAGAAAGAATGTGAAGAACAAATAATAGATGTAAGTGAATAACAATTAACTTATATACAAACAATATTTATCTTTCAATTTTCTATTTTCAAAAATAAAAACAAAAAAAAATCTACAACAACTATAGTTTGTCTTTTTTTGTCTTATCTTTTAGAGAAGAGAATCATTATCAACATCACTTCCAACTAGTAATAGTCCAAGACTATCAATACGAACAAATTATTCAGATGATATGCTTCGTTCATGTTTACTTCGTACAGAAACTTTACCACCTGGAATATTTACTAATATAAATGATCAAAATTCATCGGAATACGATGAAACAATAAAGAAAACAGATGATATTAATAATCAATTTATTCTTTGTCCAAAAGGTGCACCACGTATAACTATTTTAACGAATCCCGAACAAGAAGCAAACAAATTAATTAATAGTGCTCGTGACAGATTACCAAGTTATTCATCACAAATATCACAAAGTACAACAGATGATGAAGATGATAGAAGTGGATCATTTAATCTTATATCTGATGACCAACTTGATCATTTAGCTTCTATATTTAATTCTTATGCAACCGAATTAACAATCCCAACAGGTACACGTGATCAGCCATATGGACAAAAAAATGATATTATATCAAAATCTTTATTTTATTAATTCATCAAACTTTATTTTTGTTGCTTTAATTATTGTTTTTATTATTTCGACAGAGTCAATGAACTTAGTTTTTAATAACTAAATTTTAAAATATAAGCCAAAACTCTTTTTTTTTCTTTTTCATAAATTATTTAAAAGTAATCGAGTCGAAAATTGAAAAAGAAAAAAAAAACAGTACACCGATGAAATTAATTCATTTTTACATAGATATTTATATGTAATGTGAATTCGTATTTTTTACTACATGAACCATTGTTTTATTTATTTTCTCGTTTTTTTTTTTTTTTTTTTATTTCCATTCGATAAACGAAAAATTTTATTATTTTGACAGAAAAAAAAAAGAAGTGTACTATCTATATGCATTTATTATATTTTCTTTTTTAATTATTATTTTACATTTCATCGAACCAATAGTTACTCCACACACATTAATTATTGTATCATTAGCATTTTTTTCCTATCTGTGATATTCTTAGTGATTATATACCGTTGTTCCTTCTTTTTTTTTTCTTGTCTGTATATTCATCATATCAGAAAATAAAGTTTCTATTCATAATATTTCCAAAAGTGACATTAAGACAAGTATAAATATATTTGCTTTAACTCCATTAAATATGAATGGTATCAATTTTATGCACAGTTTGACTTTTTACATCTATACATATATATTGTGTATGCCAATTGAGACAAGACATCGAATCAATTAGAATGAATACTGATTGGTCACACTAAGGTGTGATTGAAAAAAAAAACTGAAATAAGGTGGAGAAGTCATAGTTCTACCACTCAAGTGACAACAAGCTCAAGCTATTAAGAAAATTGATATAAATGAACTTGATTTTTGTTAACATAAAAATCAGAACAAGACATCTATTCATAATTGGACTAAAACTTGATAAATAATGATGTTCTAATAAGATCATCAGATGATTCTCACCAATGTATTTCTGTTTTCTTTTTTTTTTCACATATACAGATTGTTTTTTATTTTGTTTACTTTTGATAGAGGGAAAGAGAAGAAAAAAAAAAAGATAGCATAATACGATTAATAATAATAAGACAGAAGGTAGAGACATTGGTTACTAAAAAAAAAAAAAGAAGGAATGACGATGCAATTAAATCACATAAAAGAATGCTTATCTTTTCGAGTATACCGTGATTGAACATCCAACAGAATTAATCAATATAAAACCACTTGAAGAAATATAAAAAGATAATATTTTTCAATTATTATTTGATTCGATATAATTCTTTATTCCAAATTTTTAATAAATAAGAGAAAATTCGACTTTATATTAGAGAATATTATTGTTATAATAGAAATGAGATTAGAATTCAATAGTTCAAAAAATATTATTATAATGATCTCCTTAAAATATTCATCTAATGTTAAATGAAACTTTTTTCATATTATTTCATTAAATCAAAAATTCGTTGATTTCGAAAAAAAATAAATTTTTTATTTCATGAAGATTTATTCATTTTGTTGTTTCATCGTAGCCATGTTGAACACATAATCTTTCTTTAATTCATCAATAGCTACAAATTTGGATTGAAGATAGCAAAATTTGCATTCAGTTGATGGTGCCAGTCTTCCAATCCGGATGTTGGATTAGAGAAGCCCAATATCTACACCCATATCATCTGATCAAAAGAGTTTTTGTAACCTTGCAACTGATGTTAACTTTTCAAGGCAAGATTTCTTCAGTAAAAAATTGTTCAGAAAAGAAATTTATGTTGATAAAACGGAAATATACTCTTTTCATTTCTAACTAGTCGAAAGATTAAAAAATCTATATGCAGCAGAGTTCTAAGCAATGAAAAGAAACAGAACAACGATTAAAAAGCAAAAAAAGAAATATTTTATTGTACAATGCATACAAAGAAAATGAATTTGTTGTTTTTTTTTCCAGTAGTAGATTCAGGGGAAGAGCATGCTTGGCATTACCACAACTCGCCAATTCTTTTTGTTCTATCTTTATTTCAGATTAATTTTTCGATGAAATTTAACATTCTGATCGTATTCATATTTCTTCTTCCGTTACTGAAACTCACTTCTTGGACCTTCCTTTCCGAAGATTCTTTTTTTGATAATATGTTTTTCTTTTGTTATATAAATAATCTCTACAGTAAAAACTTACAGGAGAGATTGAATTGATTTTTGTCCTACTTTCATGAAACTGAATAAACCAAACATGATCTATCTCGCTAAAATTTTACTTCTTTATTTGTTTTGTATTTGTCAAACTCTAATAGAAGATCGAAGAATGTACCGAGTCCTGACAGTGACGACTTTATAGGGGAAAAAATCGTCCCTATCTTCTAAAATATTTTTTCAATTTTTCTCAGCAGAAAACGTCCAAAAATGAGCTAACACAACCTCTAATGGATTTCAAAAACATGTTTTGTGACTATGATCATCTCCCTTTTCGGAAAATTCCAGACCGCCAGTCAGTATACTTTTCACTTAGGACATTTTTTGAAAAATGTGCTTAATTTCGATCCAATTGCATCGGACATCCACATTATTTACATCTTACTCTTCAAAACTTGAAGGCTTAAATCAGCGATAGACATGAAACTGCTAAAAAAAAATCTAAAATACGAATCAACAATAAATGTAAAGTTTTTTAGACAATACGTGGAACAACATTCTTCAACTCACATCCAGTCAAATTTTGTACGTCAACTAATGTATTTTTACGTTAAAATTGTAATTATTATATTGAACTGCTTCTGACTTAAGCTAATTTTCATTTATAGAAAAATTATTTAAAAGAAAATAAAAATAGAGTTTTTTTTTTTTTCTTATCATTTGAAATCATAACTTTGATGAATAATAAAGATTCTGAAAACAAAATATTCTTTTCTTCTTCGTTATTCCTAACCAATAATATAATTTTTTCTTTCTTTAGCCAATAAAAATTGCTTACCTTTGCTTTCTCTCTCTCTCTCGCTCTCGTTCCTCTTGACGATTTATCGCAAAGAGAAACTGTGTTATTTGATACGAACATTGAATCATAAAAAAAAAAAGTGCAGTTATATACACGTCTACTTCTTTACAATATATACGAATTATCATCATCATCATCCATCTCTCAATTGAAAGAAGACAATTTCTAGACTTTTTTTTTTTTATTATTTTTTTTATGATTATAACATGTGACTAAAGTAATAATAGAAGGAGTAGCTCTATTGAAAAAGTTCTAATTTTATTACTACAACAATAATAATAAATAACATCTATTGATTATCCGTGAAATTATCATTGACGTTTATTACATCATCTTCAACACCTATAATCATCAAAATAAGTAAGCAATAATTTTTACTTTTTTTCGTTTACGACGAATTATCTCAAATAGATATTCAAGTATAAGAAAGCAATAAATAATATATTACCTATTTTATTAATTTAGAATATGAATAATAATAATAATAATAATAATATACACTATTCATCAACAATGCCTAATGATCATGAAACAGGTACATCAGGTGAATCTTTACGCATGTTTGATCCATCATATCATCCTTATCCTCCACAAGCAAATATTTATTCCGATTATCCAAATGCAACATCGAAAATAGAAGCATTCGATTATAATTATTGGCCAACGCCAGCAACTACAACACATAATATTCTAACAAATCCAACAATTACAGTTCTTGATCAAACTCAATCATCATCCTCATCCTCATCATCATCTTCAAATCCAACAATTGAAACACTTGTACCTGTTTCATCTGTACAGTTATCACAATTAAATACATCAGCTACTATTTCTGCAACACATCATCATCATCATATTCATCAACATCTTTATCCACCATCACCACCAACATGTAATGATCCATCAACATGGCTTGGTTCAGGTAATTATCAATCCTTACATCCAACAACAAATCCATCATCGTATCGTCATTATACAACTCCATGTCCATTTTATTCATCAAATAATTTCTATGATTCATCACAACCTCAATGGACACAACCACCTCCACCACCGCCACCAACAGCAATTCCAATTAAATTTGAATCATCTTATAGTCCACCATCATATTTTGAAAGATCAAATCATATAAATCATTGTCAAGAACAAATATCTAAAGATGAACCATCAAATTCACCTCAACATATAAATTGGCTTAAAAATGATTCATCATCAACACAATTAATTCAAATACCACCAAAAAATCCATTGAACGGTAATCAATTGACCTTTAAATAAAATAAAAAAGGAATATGTTAAAAGGGCATTGATTGAGAAACATGCGCTTCCACATTGGTGTTATACATATAACATGATTCGAGTGTAAACATACGATGGGTAACAATAATGTATTTGATAAGTCAATTTTGTTTGATTGATTTTTGTAAGAAGAAAAAAAAAAAAAAGAATGTCGAGTGCCATAAAATGGTACTGCAAAACGTGGTAGAGATTTTTTTTTTATGACTTTCAATTGTTGATATACCTATATGAAAGATAAGGCCAATCTTGAAGCTTAGACAAAGAAATATATGAAGAACAAATTTCTTATAGTTAAAAACAGGTATAATTCTTTGCTCTTTTCTATACATAGGAAAAACACGTACACGTGATAAATATCGTATTGTTTATACAGATCAACAACGATATGAACTTGAAAATGAATTTATTATATCAAAATATATTTCAATACCACGTAAATCAGCATTATCATTAACATTATCATTAAGTGAACGACAAGTAAGAAAAATAATAAAGTTTGATTTAGTTTTAATAAAAAAAATAATAATAATAATTTTAATATAGATTAAAATTTGGTTTCAAAATCGTCGTGCAAAAGAACGTAAATTAAATAAAAAACGACAAGAAATATCTTCAACACGTCAATTAAATAATTCTAATGATGGTGATTCACCAAGTGATGGTGGTCTTGAAAGTCCAAATTATTATCAAAATTATGCGTAATTCTATTTATTTCTTCTAAAGAGACACATTTAATACTTCTTTTTTTTTTTCTTTTCTGTTTTTTCTTTTTTTTGTAATTTTCAAAGAGTCTTGAAAATAATATTTTGATCGTAATGTTTTGTTTTGTTTTTTTTTCTTTCGCGTTTATATCTACTGAAATAAGAATAGGATATCATTTGCATGTAACAATAATGAAGAACATATATTATTTCTTCCTTCTTTCGACCAAAACGCTCGTAGTACAATGTATGATGAAAACACTGAACGGGCGTTTTCCTTTCATATATATATATATATATAGATACGCTCGTTTGTATGAATACCTCCAGGTATTATCGTCCGAATGGACAAAAAGAAAATCAAAGAGATGTTCATCAGTAATTTATCTCGGTCGTTCTCGCTCTCTCTCTTTTACATCGTCGGCCATTATGCATGCTAGTATAAGAGGACAGATATACACATACGTACACATTCTGTTTGACGTCGACTTGTTTTCTATCTGTTCACAACAACATATACCAAACAATGTCGTTTATAATGTTTGTCTCTATTTAATATATTATTAAAAAAAATATATCATTTTTTTTTCTTTCCATAGGTCACATGATTATCAACAACAACAACAACAACAAGCGAAAAGTGCTACTGCTCAGATGAATTTGAATGTGCTTAGTTGTCTTGGACCAGATTTTGATAAGCAAACAGTATTCAATTTGCTCAGTGATAGTAATTATATTGAATCAAGTTTAGCACAATCTATTACATCAAATTTGTGGACGTCTAGTCCATCTCAATGGAATCATACATTAATACAAGAAGCACCTGTTTATACACCACGCTCAGTAATGAATGAACTTGAACCTCAATCACCTACAAGTGCTGCTATTAAACGGCCTCTTTCTGATGTTAGCAATCGAACGATTGGTAAAAAAAGAAAAAGTTTTATTTAATTTAAAAATTTATCTTTCTTTTTTTTATATTTAGTTGGTCGATCATTAACAAATAATCAACCACCACCGAAATTAGAATTTTCAACACCAGTACGATCATCTATATCTGATTTGTACAATCGAGTACCATCATCTATTAAACGATCACGTCTTGCACCGACCTTTCTTGCTTCTACTTTGTCACACGAAACATCACCACCAACAAAACAATTGCCTTCCGTAACATCAACAATCGATACAAATGAGTAAGTTATTTTCTATTGATACTATTCTCGTAAATCTAACATATATTTTGATTATTCTAGACGAACTTTAGAAATTGCTCTTTTACTTAAAGAACATCCAGATTGTAGTTGTGTACTTGTTACACTTATTCAAGAATATCAAAGCCGGTAGAAAAAGAAAAAGTTTTTTACAATATAGAATGTTTCATAAGTCTTGAGGCACAATAAATTTAGTTTATATGTAGAACCATGAATACTCGTGTCAGTCTTTCAAATGACATATTATTTGGATAATATTTTCTTTTTTGTAATAATAAAAATATAAACATGAGAATATGTGAAGATAAATTTTTTTCAATCGATCAACATGACTTTTCAAATAAAATGTTGAACAATTCTACATCAAAAATAGCGTAGCCAAAGCTAATAATTATTTATTCGATGCTCATTACGATCTACTGGTTAAATATGTTCAGCCGAATTATATATTCAGTAACCGAATTGAAATGGCGTGCAGAATGAAATACAAAGAACAATGATTGAAGCTTTTTTTTTTTTTATTGAGTTTTACCTCAAAGAAGATGACACTAAATTTGCTGACATGTGGCTCACTGAATATTAAAGGACAAAGTACGAGAAGAACAATTTTAAAGCTTTGAAAAGATAAAAAATAGAAATATCTTCACATATTTTCATATTTATATTTTTTATTATTACAAAAGAAGATCTTATCTAAATAATATATCATTTGAAAGATTGATACGAATACTCATAGCTCATATATAAAAAAACATTTAGTTAAGAATTATTTTTTGTCTACATATAAAACTAATTTAGTTGTGTTTCAAGACTTATGAAACATCTTGTAAATATTGTTTTTTTTTTTTTATTAGATTTCAAAAACCTCTTCATGTAAGTGAATTATATACAATGAAACATGTCATTGATATTCAAGATTGTGGAGGTAATCGAATTGCTCGTCTATTACCAGCATTTCGTGTTCGTTTCGATGAAAATTATATACATGTATGTAATTATATATTTTTGTATTATATTTTAATCAATTATTATTTAATTTTTAGACTCAACTTGAACAACCTTATTGTATAATACATTGTTTAAAAAATTTTATTGTTAATCCTGATCTTGATTTACCATTTATTCAAATTTCATTTCGAACATTTGCTGATAATGTTCGTCAATTATTAATTCAACATAATGGTTCAATGCCTTTAGCTAGGTAATAATTTAATTGAAAAAATTCTATTTTATATTTGAAAAGTTTATTATTTATAGTTTTCCTCAATGTTATTCACATAATTTTGAATCTTTAATTGATCATGATGATGGTGTACCAGTTGAACATTATATTTCATGTAAATTTCTTTAATATGTTTTTTGATTGATTTATTTTAATATTTTCTTTTCTTTAGGTATCAAAGATATTCAAATTGTAACTGGGCAAGGAGTTATTAAAAAAATTCAATTTTCTCATACTCCAGGAACATCATTTATGCCTACACTATTTGATACATCAAATAGTAAATGTTATAATTTGTTTTTGTTTTTTTTTTGATGAATTTATTTCGCTTTGTAGTGCATGTTGATACATGTGTTGAAGTTCAACAACGTTTACAACAATTTTCACGTGAAGTTCTTGATTTACTTAAAAATCAAGGTTCACATTGTCGTTTACCTATTTCAAAATTTGTTTCAACTTATCATCAATATTTTAATCGACAATGTCGTGTTGCTGATTATGGTTTTTCAAAAATTATTGATCTTTTATCTGCTATACCAAAATCAATTCAAGTAATTAAGAAAAATATTTCTAATTAAATAAAAATAAAAATATTATTTCTTCTTTAAATAGATACTTGGTGATGGAAATAAACGTATTATAACAATTACTCATCGATGTCAAATGAAACGATTTACTAATGATATTATTCGTATATTGAAAAATAAACCACAACGATCAATGTCAATTAGTGAAATTCCAATTGAATACGGTATGAAGAAATATTTATGTTTTCTCTACTAATGAATTTAAAGAAAAAATAATCAAAAAAAAAGACAAAAGTAATGACGATAACTTTTTTGAGATTATAAAATGATATTCACATCTTTCTGAGAAGGGATGTGACGATAAGGGAACAACCTATACTCATACTTACATCCTTTTTTCAACAACAAAAAAAAAGAAGGCAATGCTATTAGCACTGAAATCCTATATAATCTCATATAAAGATTAAATCAATTGTATAAAATATTTTTGTTTTTATTATTCTAGAAATAGCTTATAAAAAACCATTTTGTGTTGTTGATTTTGGTATGTGTTATTTGGAAGATCTTGTTAATGAAGTGAAAGATAATAAAGAATTAGTATTGGATGCTGATAAGGGTATTATTAAACTCTATCGTAAAGGTAATCTTTTTCTTAGATAAATTTAGAATAAATTAAATCTTTTAATTTAGAACGAACTAATTTAGAAATTTATGCAACTGGAAATTTTCAACAAGATGTTATTGATATGCTTCGTATTTTACCTGATTTTAGTATACCATTTCAAAAATTTATTCCATCCTACCAGTAAGAAAAAAAAAGTATTTTTTAACTTTTATTCTATAAATTTCAATATATATTTATTTAGTCATCATTTTGGTTATCAATGTAAAGTACAAACATATGGTTTTTCTCGTTTAATTGATTTACTTGAAGAACTTTCTGATGTTGTTAAAGTATAACATATATTAAATAATATTTTCAATTTGAAATAGAAATATGAACTTTTTTTTTTTTGTTTTTTAAATATTCAAATTAGATTAATGAAGATAAGAATGGTGAGAAAATTGTTCAATTAACATCAACTATGATAGGACATGCAATATTATTAAATATTGAACAACTTATTCAAAAATCTCATGGTCAATTAAAACTTAAAGATTTACGAATACAATATTTACAAGTTTATCGAAATGAATTGAATCCAGAAGATTATGGTCTAAGTAATCTTGAAACATTACTTCTTACCATGATCGATAAATTTGAAGTATGCTTTCATAGAAAAGCTTTTTTTTTTTTTTTAAATATGTTTATTGTTTTATTTAATGTTAGTTTCATTATACTGAAACTGATATTTCTATTTCAATCAAAGAATCAAATCCAATAATATTACAATTAACAAAAAATGTTATTCTTACATTGATGCTTTCTCAATGTCAATTATCTTTTTGGCAATTAAAACAAGATATGCTTGTTCATTTTAAACAAGATATTACATTAAATATGTGTCGTAATGAATTACGTAATTATGTTGAGGTTTATTTTTTTAAAATTTTGATCATATACCAAAAAAAAAAAGATATTTTTTTTTTTACTTAGGTAATCGATCAAACAATTCGTTTAACTCCACCAATGATTTTTGCTTATAATGTCGTACTTCTTTTAAGTCCATGTGATGGTCGTATGTCTTATGATGATTTTATTGTTGAATATCAACGACAAACTGGTTCAAGTCATTTACTCTATCCAACAGATTATGGTTTTCCAACAATGCTTCGTCTTTTTGATTCTATTCAACTTGTTGCTCAAGTTCGTGGTCGACGCAATTTTAAAATAATTATACTCAATCCTGAATTTCGACGTATGTAATTAAAGAAAATTGATGTTTTATTTGTTGAATATACATATTTTTGGAAGAAAATAATGAATGTAGGTTTAAATCGAAGTTTTTGCAGATCCTATTCTCTAATCCCTAGCAACGAAAGAAGAAAAGACTCATAGCCATTGGATGCGTTTTTATAGTAACCGAAGACAACAGACTTCAGACTCTTTTATCAGAGTTCCTTAGCAACAGAAAACAGTTCTGAACAAAACTTAAACTGTTCTAGAACATTCCAAAAGTTTCCTTGATATTTGAATAGCTGAAATACGTTTGTGAATGTTATAGATAGTGTAGTTTTTGATTTTTCCACAGATAAAAGTTTATATATTCAAGGGGTCAAGAATGATAGGTAGTGCTGTATAGGCACAAGAAAAAAAAATGTGTACTGATTAAGTTATAACTTTTGGTAATAATTAATATCAGTGTGTGTGTGAGTTTATCGAAGTATATAATGTGCTATAGATATGTACAACAGGTTTATTTGCTAGTTGAATCATAATGTTAAATTAACGGAGTATGAAAATGAGTAGCAACATGTCAAACAAAAAGTGGAGCACCAGTTAAAAAAAGCTGTTCACAATGCAGAAATAAATGAGACACATCGTTTCTCTAGCGATCGATTATCTATAGCCTGCAAAAAGTTTTTCACTTATGAGGAAATTATATGAACTAGTACTCACCGTTTGAGCTTTTGTCGGGTTCACAAGGTGGTCTTGACAAGATTAGAAAAAGCTTAAAGGGTTTATGCTCATAGACCTCTGGATTCAAGTTGTGATCGTTTCTCTGAATTTTCGATCCAACTTTAGGTATTTACCGAAACATCAAATAACAATATTTCGACTTAAAATTTTGTCCATAGATAGGACTCCTTGTAAATAGGATGTTCTCTTCATGGGATATTGAGTTCTTAAAAAAAAACATCAGATTCTCGAATCTTTCGTGGAATATGAGTGACTTTTAGGAATTCACTACCCCTCGTGAATGGAACATTCTTTCAAGGTGACATTGTCAAGACATTCTAGTTACAAGTAAGCCTATCTATAAGCAAAATATCATCCGTCGATTCTTTTGTACATACTGCGCCTACAGGCTAAAATTTTAGTACAATGACTATAACTCTGTAGGGAACATCTAGTAGTCCTTATCTTGTTGAAGTTTTTAATATCTCATTGGGATCTACCTTATGCACAAAGTCCGAAGTCAAAAGTGATTTTCAAGTTGGAAAGGTTTTCCTGTTAATAGAATGAGGCTAAAGGACATGTGAGTTCTATATTGTAGTCTCAAACGGACTGCATTGATAAATGTTTTTTGTTTTTTTTAAATAATTCTTCTTTTATTTTTAGTCGGACGATATACTCATCCGATAACATTTACAACACCAATAACATCGTTCTAATTATTGTTTCAATACTCGATTTGACACATCTACAACATCAGTTTTTTTTCTTTTTAGTGTTAGTTCGACATTCGAAAGAAGTTTATTTGATGCTTCTCTTTTGTTATTTGTGTCATATGTATTTTCATATAATATTTTGAGCTTTAATTTTTTTTTTCTCTAATATTACTGCTGCTTTTATTTATATTCATTTATTCATGTATCTTTAGACAAGATGATTGCGTTTCTCGTTTTGTTTTCTTTCTTGTTAAACAGCTGTATTGTTTATCGTTTAATTTTAACTAAAAACAAACTCTTTCGCTTTCTTTTTGTTTTTTTTATCCGTTTTCATCATATGTTTCTGTTTCACTCTGTTTAAATCGTATATAGACATAAGCATGTGTATTTATGTACGGTTACTGATGATGATGATGATTATTTTCTTTTAAACGAATTTTTCATGCTGATATTATAATACGACGTTTTCATATGTGTGTGCTTATATATAGTTTTTAACTACACGTTTTAACTACATTTTATTTTATAGATTAAAATAAAAAAAAAAGCCAAACTTGAATTTTTCTGTTTTTTTTTTTTTTTGAAAAGTTCATTTATATTTGTTGGTATTCATATTTTATTTATTTATATATGTTTATCAATACAATGTTTGAGAGACATTCATTAATCTTGATGTTTTTTTTTTGTAATTTTTGGTTCACTAAAATTATTGAAAACTAATAATTATTAATGAAAAAAGTCCTATTATTGTTTAAAATGTTTATGTTGATATAAGCGAAATTTCTTTTTTCTTGTGGTGTTTATTTATAGTTGATAATATTAGGCAAAAAAAAAAACGAGAGAGAAATATCAGTTATAATTATGAGATTGATTAATCATCTTCTTTTCCGTCATGTTCTGCTAATTTCATATAATCATCAATTAAATCACCAATAACATCACCAATTTCAGTATCAAATGTATATTTTTTTGATGAACGTCCTAAACGTACTTCAAGAAACAATGAAATAGCATTTGAATTAAAATTTAAATTATAATATGGAAATTTAGCAACAAATTCCTTGAAACGAAAGACACAAAAAAAAAGCAATCGATTTCAATTAAAATAAAATACGAATCTTACTTTTGTAGTTGCATCTAAAATCTCTACACCATTTTGATTGATACAAATATAAATATCTTCAGGAAATTCAGCTTCAGTTTCGTTCTGAAAAAAAAAAATGAAATAATTTTAGGTAAAATATTCAAAATAACATATTTGAAGTATTTAAGAGAGAACTTATGAGACCATCGAGAGCAAAATAAATACACCATTTGAAATCAACGTCAAGAGCTACAGTGAATCAAATATATTTTAAAGAATTTTTTTTTCCTGCGAAAAACTGATCACTGGGAGATCAAAATTTCAATAAAAAATATAGTCATAGGGGAATATTGGGATTTTTCATAGGAAACAAATTTCTCTAAAATTTATTTGATTCAATGTAGTTTTTGACGCTGATTACGAAGATTGCATTTATTTTGCTTTACAATTGTGTCATGATATTGAAAACTGCTAAAAATGTTTTTTGTTCTATTGAAAAGTCATTATCTAAGAGAGAGATATGAACCTCGGTTGTCCCAGAACGTAGGCATTTATTTCTAAATACTATTTTACTATTTTGTATTCTAATTAATAAAGTTACCTTAATTGGATACATTGTCGTACCATATGTTGGCCAAGCAGAAACATGTTTTAAAAAGCGAGATTTTGCTTCGTCTTCACTCACATCTCGAAGTGTACCGGACACCGTATAGATTTTCTAATAAATAATACACATATGAAATGTCATGAACATATCCTATATTCTTACTTTAGCCCAATCAGATGGTGATGTTGCTTTGACTAAATAGGCTGGAACAAAAGTTGCTAGATTTGCTCTAAATATTAATAAATTATTTTTGTAAATTTTGAATACAAAAAAAAAAATAAAATAATATTGACTTACTCAGGTGCTCCTTTGCCTCGATCAGCTCGACCTAATAAAGCAGCTATACCAGCTGCTTCCTCAACTTCTAATTTATGTAAACCTAGCATATAATTATCTCTTTCTTGATAAAAATGAACCATAGAATCAACTTGTTTATCTTCACCCGGTATAATATCAACCCAAAGTTTTCGACGAAAATGAACTTTATAATCAAGTTTTTCTATAAAATTATATATAAAAACAATAATAATAATCATCAATAAATATAATTCTTACTCTTATCATGACCACGAAGTTGTGTTAGAAAATCAAAAAAGTAAGTATTACTTGGAATACTAACTTCTGAAATATATATATATATATAATAGTGAAAGAAAAAATGGTTTATTTACCTTTTCTGCCTGTTTCTAAATATAATGAAAGTCCAGTTGCTGATGCTGGAAGATATTTAAGTTCTCGACAAATATTTGAAACTAATTCATTTGCTTTTGTTGTTGATTCAACAACAAAATCTTGTTCATGTCCATTTGGAAAATGAACATATTGACGAATTTTAACACGATTAATATTTGCATTACATTCAATAATATGTGGACCACGAACACGTTCACCTTGTCTAAATAAATTTAAATAAAGTTTCAAAAAACAAAAAAAAACAAAAAACTATTTACTTTTGAATTTTTTGAATACGAGTATAACATTCTAATGCTGTTGGATTTGAACTTGAACGAAGAAAAAGTATAACATGATAAAAAAGAGCTTTTGCAGGTACAAGAACACCCGTTAAAAGCCAAAGTAATTCCCAAAGACGTGTTTCAATTTTCAAATCAGGACAAAATGTTAATTGTTTTATCAATTGACAATATAATTCTTCTTTCAAAATTTTCTAAAATTATCATCAAATTTAATATTTATTTTTCTTATTCTTTTGTAAAATACGATCTAAAAAAAAGAGTGTTGAAAAATGCCTACAGACATCTTAATCTACTAGAGATGAAATCGATATGCCTTATTAAATGTTTTTGCTCTTAGTATCTCATAGAGAATGTGTAATAAACTTTGTTGAAAGTTGACTATATCAAATATCACTATCCACAGATGGCAACTCGCCAGTCTAGTATCGGTATAGATATCAGACCGATCGGTAGACTGTGATAGAAAGCCATGAGAACGTCACACAGAGGTTATTGATATGTGATGGTAGACTGTGTATCAATAACGTTTCGTTACAATATATGAATTAGTTCCATATTGCATTTCTGAAAGATTAAGTAAAAGGATGATGTATGTCGAAATAGAAAGCATAAACCAATATCCATGTGATTAGCAGCAATAACAACTACATCGTATCTTACATTTGAATCCTATGGAGATTACACAAAATAGATTTTTTAGTATAACTTACATTTTTTTCAAATGCATAATCAAATATACTATCTAAATCACTTTGTTGAATTTTTTTTCTTTGTTGTGGTGACATTTTTGCATAATTCATTATAGCACGAAACATAGATACAGCTTTAGCTGAAAGATCATTTTGTCCTTCAAAACGATGTAATAATGGTCCTTTAATTTCTGTTGCTTCATAATGCCATGCCGTTGTTTTTCTTGAACGAAAATATTTTTGAGCATAAGCTTCTAATGTATGTAAATTATAATGTGTTTCTGGTTCAATTTCTTGATTTAAATCAACAGCACGTTTCATTACATGTAAAACAAGACCTCGCTAAAAATTTTAATCAAATTTAATTATACAAAAAAAAAAAAAAAAAAATTTTTTTACCAAAATTTTTGATTCTGGTTTACTTGTACATGGAATAATATAAACAATATCAGCTGGAAATTCACCTTCACGATTTGTTCGATCATTTATACCTGTCATTAAACCTGCTTCAATATTCTTTTTACTTTCACTATCAAGAACAACAATATCACCACGAAGTAATTCTAATTTACCAGCACCTCGTTCTAATTTAAAGAAACAAATTAAAAAATTTTTTGAAAAATTATTTAATTTACTCGTTGGTTTATAATCTTTTCGAGCAATAGCTAATGTTGATCGATCTTTCAAATTTTGATGAATAAGACTAAGTAAAATTCCAAGATCAGCACCCACTATAAAGAAAAATATAATTATTAATTATTAAAATTCAAGACTAGGTGATAGTCTCAAAACAGCAAGGGAAGGATATATATATATAAGAAAATGTCAATAACAAATTCAAAAAATCTTGATTGTTTTACTGAGTAATAACAAGAGAGTTTTCAATAATTGCGAGAGTGTACATCCGTCCCTACATTCGCAGCCTCCTATATAGATTCATTACTTTACTTGGTAATGTAAATGTAAAATCTCCATAGACAGTATGTAAAGTATAATGATGATAATTTAAAACTGGATCACTAAAAAGAAAAAAATTTAATTAAATATTTTTCATAGAAATCTATTTAAATACTTACTGATCACCAATAATATCAGTAACTTCAGAATAGTTTATTTCTCCTAATAAAACATATGTAGTATCTGCATAGAAACGAATTTTATCTCGTCCAATAGAAATCGTTGCAAATGCAATTTCATCAATTAATGGACCTGAAAGTGCTTGTATTTGAAATACACGTGAAAATGTAATAGGCCATTTTGTTTGTGCATATAAAATAACATCTTTTTTAATTTCACGTCTTATTTGTTCACGTGTTTTAAATTTTTGTTTAAGTCGTTTTATAACACGTTTAAACTTTAAAATAAACAAAATTTTGTTCTTTTTTTTTTTTTTGTTTTTTTTACTTTCTCTCAATATTTATTTTCTTTGACTTACATCAGCATCTTTTTTAACAGCAAGTTCTACCATACTCTCCAATTGTTTTTCAGTGATTATACTTTTATTTTTTTTATTGAGTGATTTACCATCACCATTTTGTAGTCCAGTATATGATCTTGGTATAAGAGAGTATATAGTTTCTCTCATTTTATCAGGTTCGACATCTTTTCCATGAATTATATAATAATGTTGAACAGAAAGTAATACAAATTCTTCTGGATCGATTCCATTAGTGTAAACATAGATATCAGTTTGAATACCTAACAAGAAATATTTTATTTTATATGTAAACAATAAGATAAAAGCTAATAATTAATTATATACCATTAATAATTTGATCATAGACAAGATCAATAGAAACAGGATCATCATCGAGATTTTCCCATGGAGCAAATATTTGCTTACAAAAAATATATATAATATCAACATTAGGAGGATTTTCTCCTTTTTGTATTTGTCCCATTTCAAGACGAGATAATATATCAAATATATGATCTTTATTAAAACCAAGAGAATAACCCTATACTCATGAGAAGAAAAAACAACAACAACAAGTAATGAAATATCTTTGAAAATAAAAAATCTTACTTCTGCT
The DNA here is from genome assembly GCA_905250125.1 of Rotaria sordida. Lineage (NCBI taxonomy): Eukaryota > Metazoa > Rotifera > Eurotatoria > Philodinida > Philodinidae > Rotaria > Rotaria sordida. The sequence goes on along the minus strand of CAJNOL010001152.1, from coordinate 32,511 downwards.
TTTGATTCAGCGAATAATGACCATCCAAATGTTGATTTTATATTTAATTGTCTTGCTAATTCTAAACAAGCTTCTTCAGCTATAGTTGCTGAATCACAGCAAACTGTTTTTTGATCTTCACCATGAATAATTTTTACATTAATCATAATTGGTTCAGCTTGTTGAATATGATTTATTTCTTCAATACTTAATGGTTCATATCGACTTCCATTACGATATGTTCTTCTTAATGCAAATTCAGCAAAATTAGCAAGAGCTGATGGACCACTTTGAATAAAATTTCGAAGAAATCGAACTAACTAAAACAAAACAAAAAAGAAAGAAAGAAAGAAAAGTTTGTTCAAATAATTTTATCAAAATAAAGAAAACTAACATTTGTACCAGGTGGAAATGTATACAAACATATACAAAGAAGAAACCATCCACGCATTAATGATTTTTCACGTTGTTCACTTTTTTCAGGATTTTGACTTTTTCTTTCCCGTACTGCTGGATGATCATTTAATTGTTTACAAATCTGACATAAAATTTCATCTCTAAACAAATAATATATTGATAAATAATTCTTAGAAAAAAAAAAGGTCAAAAGAATTACCTTAGTCGACGACGAATAATACCTAACATTGTAATCATTTGAACTTTTTCTAATGATGTTAATAGACGATCCTCAATAAATGGATTTTCTCTTTTTAATCGTTCATCAAGATAAATTGATTTTTTACTAAATGATCGAATACGATCCATAGCTTTTGTACGAAGACTTTTTGTTTTTTTCTTTATTGATTATTTAAAAATAACAAATTATTTAAAAGAAAAAAATAAATAAATAAATTTTACTTTTTCATATGGATCTTTTTCTTCTTCAAGTTTCATTTGATGTTGTTGAACAATTATTGGATAAAGTTCAGATACAATAATATCATATTGAGATTCTAAAGTTGAAGATTCTTTATCATTTTTTGTATTCTTTCCTGTTGGTTGTGGTAGACTAACATCTTCTTTATCACCCATAAATTTCATTATCATTTGAAATATTGCTACTGCTGCCTAGAGAATATATCAAATGATATAATTTTCAAGAACAAAAAAAAAAAAGAGAAGAATAATATTACTTTTTGATCAACACCTGATTTAAGATCAAGTAATGGTCGGATAATTTCATTTTTTGTATATTTACTATCATAACCATGTTGAAAATATTTAGCAGCAAATTTTTCAAATGAATTTCGTGAAACATCACTTATAAATGGATCTGTTTCTTGTCTTAATTGACGTTGTAACTAAAAAAAAGAAAATAAGAAATATTAATTTATCAAAAATAAATAAATTTATTATTATTATTAACAAACCATTGGTAAACCATCTTCACCAAGAAGATTATCATCTCTAAAACGTCTTGGTATTCCTGATCGTTTTTCACGAGCTCGAGCTATATCTAAACGTAATTGTTCACGTATATCTTCATCTAAATTAGCTAAACGTGCATCATATGCTGCTTGTGCTGCTTCATGAGCTTTTTCTGGTCCTAATTCTGGTGTTAATAATCGTTCTTCTTCATTTCGAAATGCTTCATATTCTTCTAATTTCATTGCCTAAATCAAATAAAAATCATTTATACAAGACAAAAAAAAAAAACTTTCTTTTTTTTTTTATGGTACTTTAATTTGTTCACGTCGTACATCACGCCATCCTAAATATTGAAGAACTTTTTCTTGAAGAATACCAAAAGCTTTTGGACGAAATTTAGCATTTTTTCGTGCTAAATATCCTCTAGCTAAATTCTAAAAAAATAATAATAGTCACAAAATAGACTTTGTTCTTTTTTTTAATTTCATTCTAATCATATTATCAAACCTGAATACGTGGTAAAGTTTCATAATAAAGTTTTTGTTTATCACCAATATGTTGCATATCATATAATGCTTGTAAACGTCGAAAACCATGACGCATCTAATTAAGACAAAAAAAAAAAAAAAAAAAATTCTATCATATATATATATATAATTCAATGAAAAATATCTACTTCACAATAAGCACGTCTTTCAGCATAACATAACCATGATTGTTGTAACCATAAAGCTAATTTTCTTGAACGTTGAAATTGTCGTTGAGCATAATAACGACGTACAGCTTTTTGTAATGCTAATATACGATCAGCTAAAATTTTTTGTCTTGCTTGTTCTAACATAGCATCATGATCATCTTTAAGAAATACTTTTGTTTTTCCTATTTGATAATCTTGTCCAGGTAATGCTAATTCACATATTTTTGTTGCTATTAATCGTTGATCACTACGATCACCACGTGCTTCAGATTTTTTATGCATACTTTCAAGTGATGGTGCAATAGCAGCATAACGATGAACAAATTCATTAAAATCATGACGTATTGGATAACCAATACGACGAATATTTATTGTTTCCATCATACCAGAATAACGAAGTTGTTGTACAACACGTTCTCGGTCAAAATTCTATGAAAATTATCTTTATTTTTTTATAGAAACAACAACAACAACAACAAAAAAAAAAGAAAGATTCTAATTACATACATGAACAGCTTTTAATTCATTTGGTTTGATACAACGAATAAAGAATGGTTCACATTGACGAAGTGTAGTGAGAAGAGCTTCGAGTGATTTACGAAATTGTGCAGCTAATGATGGTTTACGTTTTTTATCATCCTAAAGAAAAAAAAAACAAATCTTGCATATTTTCGAAGAAATCACAATACAATAGGGAGCTGTGAATCCGGACCTAGCCGAGTTTGGAAGGACTCGCAGCTCCCTACAATATAGAATAGTGAAAATATTGGAAATATGATGATCAATTGAAAAACGAATACTCAACTATACAGGCAAGATTTTCATTGATTGTTTACCTTTATTTTTATAAATATAGAATAACATCTTGAGGACAATGTTACTTTTAAGAAAAGAAAATAAATTTTCAACATCCTAATGGAATATATACATTCATATTGATAGCAAAAAATGTCTAAAAGTATTTTAGAATATGAAGGTATGGATCTTCTCCTTAGCCACATTCATACCGTCACAATATGAATACTAGTGTAACAGATTGACAGTGTGTGCTACCGAAGATCATAACAGTATGATAAGAAAGGTGCACAAATGAATTACGAACTGATTCGATAAAACATTGCTGTGTATCGCACATATATATATTACTTTAAATTCAGTTCAATATGATTATAACTTACAAGATTTAAAGCTTCAAGTGGAAATATTGTTTTAATTAAACGATTAGTACTTCTGGATAAAACATGTTTCAAATCATTACTAAACGTATCACGATTTTTTTCAAGAAAATCTATAAAATAATAGAGAAGAAAAATCATTGATTATTATTTTTTTTCATAAAAAAAAAATATATACAGTGGGCCTCAAAATTATTCAACCACGTGTAATTTGGATTTTTTTTCGTAGCCTTAAGCGCTAGAAAGAATCCAAATGGTGATTTGAATAAAGAATATTGTTACCAACAAGAATTTGAGAAAATGATAATCGTCATGAATTTTCCTAAAATAGGATTTCTAGAAAACCAAAACCATGGTTTTTCAACATCCAGAAGCCACAGCAGAAGCATTGTTTTAACAGTCTAGAATTATAGAGCAGCCAGTTCTCTACAAAATGAGATGTCTCCGAGCTTTCTACGACATTTCCTTCAAAAGTTCTAAGCGTCACAAAAATCGAAAAAAAGTGAAATTTATGAGAAAAGCGACCAAAAACCGCATTTTTTCGATTTTTGTGACGCTTAGAACTTTTGAAGGGAATGTCGTAGAAAGCTCGGCGACGTCTCATTTTGTAGAGAATTGGCTGCTCTATAATTCTAGCCTATTAAAACAAGGCTTCTGCTGTGGCTTCTGAATGTTCAAAAACCATGGTTTTGGTTTTCTAGAAATCCTATTTTAGGAAAATTCATGACGATTATCATTTTCTCAAATTCTTGTTGGCAACAATATTCTCTATTCAAATCACCATTTGGATTCTTTCTAGTACTTAAGGCTACGAAAAAAAATCCAAATTACACCTGGTTGAATAATTTTAGGACCCACTGTATATATATAATTAACTATTAACTTACTAAGACAATCATATGTAACTGGTCCAGCAAAATGATTAACACCAAATATAAGTGTTCTATGTACTCGACGTGTTGATGGTGTAATAAAATTTTTATTTTTTCCATGTTGTTGTTGAAGTTTTTCCCATAATGTTTGATCTGTACCTTGTGGTACAATCATTTCTTCATCAATCATTGATATAATACTCATACGACCACGTGCTAATAAATCAATTATATCTTGATTATCAATAAAATTAATTTTTTTCCAATTAACACCTTCTTTTTCATATTCAGCCTTTAAAAAAGAAAAGAAAAAATTTTTTTGTTTTTTTTAGAAAAAAAAACAAACTTGTTCAAGTTTAAAAACATGACGAACAAAAAATTGTTGTAATTCTTCATTTGTATAATTAATACATAATTGTTCAAAACTAAATAAATAAATAAATAAATAAATAATTTTATTTTGATTTAAAAAATCTTTTTTGTAATTAACCAACCTATTTTGTTCAAATCTTTCAAAACCAAATATATCAAGAACACCAATTGATCGTAATTTTTCATCTGCTGATGTTTGACGATTTACATTATTTTTATTATTCATTGTTAAATTAATTCGTGCTATTAACCATTCAAACATTTGTCCATAAAGTCCTTTGACAAATGCATCTCTAGAAAATATAATTCAGATTAAAAAGAATTTTTTTATTTTTAATCTTACCTAACATCAGCAGCAGATGATGTATTCAATGTTCTTGCTACTTTACCTTCGTTAACTTCAAGTGTTCTTATAACTAATGCCTGAGTTAATTGTCTACTATCAACCTAATGAAATAAATGCTTAGTTAATTTTCTTTTCTTTTATTAACTTAGTTTTTTTTTTCTCACTTCAAGAAGTGAAGCAATAAATTCGACTAATTTTGGATCTTTTATTACTACAGTATCCATACCTTTTGCTGATTTTGCTATAAAATTAAACAAAAAAAAAAAAAAAATAACAACAATAAAAATTGTTAACTCAATTTCTGCAGAATCATGATTAAACTGATCTCATTAGCCACAGGGAAATTATTTTATTCTATTTAGTTTGGGGCATATTTGTTCATCATCGTTTTATATATTAACAACATTTGTCATGGCTTGTGACGGTATCTGGTCAGCATTTGTCACGATTTGTGATGGTCTCTAGCTAGCATCTGCCAATAGCCTGTGGGGAAGGATTCGAATTTTGACCCTATATACTTCAACACTCTGTTTAGATCGTGTTTAATAACTGAAGACAATATAAATGATGCCAAATTCATTAGATCTAGAGCAATAGTTCGATCACATATTTTTGTACTTGATAAGCTCTATTCGCCAAAGCGACAAAATAATATGTAAAATCAGTGAATAACCGAGACAAAAAAAAATACAATGCTTCACTTCTTCTATACATAGTCTTGGACAGATAATTTCCATTTTTATTCTCTGAGACTAGATTCAATGGTTTTTTTTTCTATTATTATCTAACTTATTTGATGAATATTTACCAATATATTGAATATTTCCAAGATGTAAAACAACAGCTAATATACGTAAAATTTCAAAAAGTTCGTCATCATTAAACATTAAAACTTTGCATGCATGTCGTATTGTTCTCCAGTCTTCAGCATCATTACGTGTTTCACATCTTGGTGAACTCTAAATATCTTTAAATCATATAAAGAACAAAAAAAAAAAACATCATAGATTATATTTATACTTTATTTAAATAAGCATAATCCATTACTGTTGTTAATCTTAATTTATGTCGTTCTTCATTACCTAAACCGGCTAATACACAATAAAATATATGATAATTTCGTTCTTCTTTTGCCTATTAAATTTCAAATAAATATTATAATAAATTATAATTAAAATAAATTTTTACTTGTGAAACAATACGAATTTTTTCTAGTAAATATTGATCAACATATGCATTTGCAATAGCACCATTACTATCAAAATGTACAGTTATATATTTACCAAATCGACTACTATTATCATTTCGAATTGTTTTAGCATTTCCAAATGCTATATAACAATGAATTATTTGTTTTCCTTTTTTGTGCTTTTATATAAATAAAATAATTTTTACCTTCCATAATTGGATTAGCTTCAAGTATTTGTTGTTCAATACTCGAATTTTTTTTTGTACCACTTATAGCAGCTAAACATTGTAAAATATGTTTAGTTGATTCAGTTTTACCAGCACCTGATTCACCACTAAATATATTTACATATATATATATATATTTAAAATATCCTCTGTAAATAATTTACCTGATAATAATACATTGATTATATTTAGCATTTGGATCACTATGATCACGTAACATATTTTGATAAGCATTATCACCAATAGCAAATGTATGTGGTTCTAAGTCACCAAATTTTCTATTACGATATGCACGTAAATGTTCTTGACTATATAAATCAAGTGGTGTATATGGATTAACAGCAATTAAAATTGATCCAATATAAGTCTAGGAAGAAAAAAAAACAACAAATCAATAATATATAATTGAAAAATAATTCTAAAAATAACTTACGTAGATTTTATCTTTATTGTAACGTAACAGTATATTACGACATAGAGCGCCTTCAGTTAAGTCACCTAAATGAATCATATCGGGGATATCAGAAAACGATGTTGCATGCATTTTTTTAAAATTTGCTGGATCATTAGGAATTGTTCGTTCCTAAATAATAAACAATTAATAAGATGAAGAAAATAAGTTTGTTTGTTTTTTTTCGTAATTTTTAAAGACCTTGCCATTATCATCAACAACTTTAAGTTGATTTTGATTAACATTAACAACTCGAGCTCCAATTTCAACATCAAATTCACCCTGTTTATCGGGTGGTAACCAAATGTATGCACTCTGAAAATAACATAAAAAAAAAAACAAAAAAAGCTTTTCCAAAGGCTTGACATTTTAACTTACAGTTGCCATATTGCAGATAGAAATAATACGTAAAAAAAAACCGACTGATTATTATTGTCGAACGATCGTATAATTACTCATTTTATGTCCTTCGTTAGAGGGTAATAGAAAAAAAAGATAAATGATTGATTTTTTTTCCTTTCTCGTCATATATTAAAGTCAGGCATAAGTACAAAATAAAAAGTGTAAAAAACGAAAAAAAAAAGGAGGAGACGACAGCCTCAATCAATCATGCGGAAAGTTATTTAGCACAAAAAAAGAAAGAAACTTTTGAACAACTTTATCAAATATTTTATTATTGATATTCTTTCGTTTAAAATCTCTTCATTATATAAAAAAAGAATCTTATCACCATCTTTTCAAAGTCTAACTCTTTTGGTGTTTTTTTTCTTCAATGAAAAACAGCGTCCTCTTTTGAATAAATCATAAATCAATTCAGTGGTTTTCTATTAAAAATCTATTGGTTTCTTTTCTCTTACTATTACACGAATAGATAGTAAACTAATGAGTGATAACGAAATATAGTTGTCGAATTACGGTTAAATAAAAAAAATAGAAAAATGCATCAACTTCATATAAACCGCAAAACCTAGTATTTTAGATATTTAATATTAATGTTTACAATTCGTCATTATTCAAAACGATTTCTAACACGTTCAATTATTTTTCGTCCTTTATCAGTTGGTATTACTAATCGTCAAAAAACTAATGAAGAATTTCAACCAACAATAAATTTAATTAAAGAAGATCTTCATTTAATTAATCGTGATATTTTACAAGTAAGTTTAATATTTATTTATCATAGTCTTTCATTTCTTTTTTGTCAATAAAAAAGAAAACAAAAAAACCTTTTCATCATCTTGATATCATTTATAATCTCAATACTATATGTGTAGTAATTATTTGTGTATTGTTCCTTTTTTGTTTTTTTTCAGCATTTGGGATGTTATGAAGAAGAATTAAATGAATTAGCAAAATATCATTTTGATACTAAAGGTAAACTTATTCGACCAATGATTATATGTACAATGGCAAGAAGTTTTAATCAACAAGAAGACAAGTGAGAAATATTAAAAATATTCAAGAGAGAAAAAAGATGGTTTAAGTGAAATAAGAAACAGTATTATTTTTTTTATCATTCTGTTTTGTATTAATTTGAAGAATTGCTTTATGGAAGAATTATAGACTTTACTTTTCGGTATTAGTTTATCATCAGCTGGACAAAGATATGATCTAATGAAAAAGAGTGATTGGTTCTGTTTTTTTTTGTTTCGAGTATATAAAAATTAAAATATATCTTACTCTTCTCTTAAAATAATTGTTAAATATTTATATTACATTATGGAAGCAAAATTATGAGATCAGCTAACGATCTGTCTTATCTATTTCTACATTTGGAAAAGAAGTTTTTTTCTTTTTTACTGACGCTCTATTCTTTTTTTTTTGCTTGCCTTGTTGCTTTGTATTGTCATATTCCATTTTTTTAAAAATCTAATATTATTATTATTATTATTCTAACCAATGATTTTGATTATTTCTCAAAGTTATAACTTAATCAATTCATAAGTTTTTATGTTGATTATATGATGATTGTGAAAAATTAATGCATCACTACTAAAGATGTATGGGATCAAGTTTTCTTGATCTCAGTCTAGAGAAAATTATTTCAGAATTTATTCGTATTACATCCAGAAAGAACTCTTCAATACTCGTTTGTTTTTTTGGTTGGCGACTATCACTTTTCTCGGCTATTGCTCTTGAATTAAGTTCTGATTAGTGGTTTATAGGATATTTAACTATAATCTATAGTTTCACTTGGAATAATTTTTTCTCGTAGTACCAGTTTTACATATCTCTAATCAGTATTCATCAGTCTGAGCATCTCGAATATCAATTTTTATCTGTACAAAAATGAAAAACTGCACTATTTAGAACATTTATCAAAGCATTTCAATCGTTAAAATTTTGAAGAAAACTTTGGAATGTTCTACAACAATCTAAGTCTTGTTGTTAATGATGTTTAGCACCTTTTCCATTGCTGTGAAACTCTGAGAAAGGAGTCTGATGTTTATTATCTTCGGTTGCTATGGAAACGTACTTAATGATCGTTAGCCTTTCTTGTTCCTTCCTTTTCTTGGTTGCTAGGGCTTACTCTATTAATGAAAAGGCGTTCTTTTGTAATTTCTTCAAACGATGAACGAATCAAATTTTAGATTATAACATCGTTTAGTATTCTTTAAGAGATGAAACAATTCAAACAGATGTATATACAAAAAAAAAATATTTGCAAAGCAAGAAGTGCAAGTTTTGTTTTTTATTTGCAAACAGTTGTATTCGTGATATCTGAAAGATTAAATGAAAATCTTATAGTTTTAAAAATATAAGCTATAAAAAAGTTTAAATTTCACTTTATTGAAAATATCTAAACACGACAAACATATCATTAGTTGTAGTAAATATTTATTTCTATTTAGTTTCCTACATGAAAATCAACGATCTATAGCTACACTCGGAGAAATGATTCATACAGCTAGTTTAATTCATGATGATGTTGTTGATTCAAGTGATCGACGAAGAGGTAAACCAGCTGCTGCTCTTCAATGGGGACCAAGAAAAGTAGATTTAATGATTTACGATGCTTTTATCAAATAAAACGAAAAATTTTGTTGATTTGTTTTTTTCTTTTGTCAGGCTGTATTAGCCGGTGATTATATTCTTGGTATAGCATCGATAGTGCTTGCACGTATTGGTAATAGTGATGTGATATCACTTCTTTCACGTGTTATTCAAGATCTTGTTCGAGGTATTTTATCTGCATTATTAATTCTATTGAAATATTATAGGAAGAAAAAAAAACGTTTTTTTTTTTGTTTTGCTTTTGTTCAGGTGAATTTATGCAATTGTCAACAAAAGAAAGTGATGCTGAACAGTTTCAAGATTATTTAAATAAAACATTTTGTAAAACAGCAAGTTTATTTGCAAATACATGTAAAGCTGTAAGTTAATAAAATTGAATTTAATAATTTTATGTTTGTTTTTTTTTTCAAAATTAATCTAGGTTGTATTGTTAGGAAATCTTTCAAATATTAATATAAATCAATTAGCTGATTATGCTTATGAATTTGGTAAAAATTTTGGTATGGCATTTCAATTAATCGATGATCTACTTGATGTAACAGCAACCGATGATGATCTAGGAAAACCAGCTACTGCTGATTTAAAATTAGGTTTATCAACAGCACCAGTGCTTTTTGCTAGTCAACAGGTTATATTATAAAAAATAAAAAATAAAAAAAGAAAATAATGTTAATTATTTATTTTTCATCTATTAGTTTCCAGAATTACAAACTCTCATATTGAGACGTTTCTCTGAATCGGGTGATATTGAACGAGCTTTGGAATTAATTGATCAAGTAAGTATGTGCTGAGACAATTCATTACAGAACATGTTACACTTAAAGTATCCTGTAGGAGCATTGAAAGTGGATGAATGAAAGTTAGAGAGCTACGCATTCGACTTTTTTCCTCCAATATTTACGTTATTCTGCCTTCCGGGGAGTACTTAAAAGCGGATAAAAAAAAATATTCAATAAACCGATCATAATGCGGCGACGAAGACCAATGAGAACGAACCATTTTAAGCTTTTGCTATTCTCACTGAAACCTACCTGTGAGTCCAATATAATCTCAAACGACAAATGCCACTTGAGTTAGTTCGCTCGCTTATTCAAAAAAGCATTATGAAAATCAAACAATTAATTGATGAATAAAATTCGTCAAACCACTAGTAACACCAAAATCTTCAGCTGTATGGAATAGTTTTACTTGTATTTATGTAAACGAGGTCAAGCAAGTAGAAAGCCTGCAGATCCACAAAAAATATGGATTCGAACCCAACAGAATGTAGGTGAAAGTACACAAAAATCTCTCACTCATACCAATATCCACAAATCTACGAAGTAGAGCATAAAATAAATTCTTATTTGTACACAGTAAATTTAACATAACTATATCTTTGTTTTATAGAGTGATGGCAAAGCTCGAACATATCATCTTGCTGAACAATATGCAAATGAAGCTTGTCGTATACTAAATAATTTTCCACAATCATTGAATGGATCGAACAGATTTCTTAAATTCTTAATATATCTTACTCAATCGACATTAAAACGTCGACATTAGGATAATTCTGTTTCTTTTTTTTTTTTATCTAGTTTACTAACATTTTTTTTTTTTGTTTGTATTTTTTGCTTTTTGCTGTGCTATCCTATGAATCAGTTGTTTTGTTGATTTAATTTAAGGAGAACAAGAATAGTTTGTTTATTCTTTTTTCTGTTTCGAATACATCTTCTAGATGTGTGCAAGTAAAAATCTCTTTCGAACTTTACAAGATTTTATAACATTGGGTCAGAAAACTGAAAAATTCAATCGAATATTTCAAGGCGTAAGATAAAAAAAAATTAATCATCGATAGTTAATTTATTTTCCTTTTTTTTTTTGTTTTGCTCCTCATATCAGATACGAGTAGTATCATCTCGAAAACCTGGACATGTTCAATGTGAACTTGATATTGATGAACAACATTTAAATCGTAATGGTAATTGAATGAAATATTTATTGTTTTTTTTTTTTTTTCGTTTGATTAAATTTTCCTTATTTAAAAACAAAAGATACTTTACATGGTGGTATGTTAACAGCATTAACAGACAGTGTATCGACATTGGCACTTGAGACTAATGAAAAAAAACCATCGAAATCTGCATCGATTGAACTTAGTGTATCGTAAGTTGAAAGATAATTTATAATTATTAATATATAAATTATTAATATCTATAGTTTTCTCAAAGCGATAAAAAAAGGTGAAACATTAATAATTGATGCTGACACAGTTAGATTAGGTCGAACATTGGCATTTTTATCAGTGGAATTTCGTAATAAACAAAATAATGAATTAATAGCAACCGGCAAACATACAAAATATATTAGCTGATATAAAATATCTGTATTTATTTAGATTTTTAGTTTTTTTTTATTCGTTTGCACTGTTGATTTTATTTTCTGTGTGATTGTTATTTATAGTTTTTGTAGCTAATAAAAGTCACATTATCTATAATATTTCTAATAGAAAAATTCTATTATATATCACTATATGGAATGAAATAAAATCTTGCAAGGTATTTTTGCAGTAGGAGTATCACGTGAACATAACAGATGTTGAATAGGAAATAAATAACTTGATATATATGGACTATTTCTAGCGAAACAGATCATATCTATCTGTCATTTGACTTTGATCCTTTAGCATAGACATATGTAAAAATGTTGGCATTTTCAGCTGACTATTAATTAAAAAGTAATTACTAAATATCTCTCTAATCATATGAGAAAAAGAAAAAATCTGAAAACTTCAAGATAGACTTTATGGCATGAACCACATCTATATTGAAATTTTTAGCAAGGTTGAATTTCAAAAAAAACTTCCTTTTAAAAATTCACTGTTTTTGGAGATCCTATCAAGTCCTGAAATTAAAAATTTTTGTCTTACCATCATCTAGAGATTCCGAAGAAGGATTTCTACCGGTTGAAATTAGCTTTGGATTTCTCATTCGATTATAAGAGCAGTTTTGTTACGTACCCCGTTACGTCGCTAACGAAAAGTAAATTAATAGAACAATTATAGCAAATACTATTCATTTTCTATGTATCAAATGGTGAAAATATATAAAATATGTTGAATATCTATGGACATCTACAATATTATCAAGGTTTTGGAATTTTCCTATAAATTTCGTTATGCGTTTTATTAATTGACAAATGTCAAATCTAAAAGAAAATTATTCTAATTTGACAATATCTTGATAAACTCTGATCTCGGCTTCGAAAATTTATGATTTTTAAAAATTGAATTTAATTGCATTGTTAGCACTGTAGTTGAATCAAAATTTCGTTTTATACACTTACATAGTTTAAAATATCAAGAATATACATCATTATTAATTTAGTTTCAATCACGACGTAGTCATAATCAACAATGGTTCATCAATCTGTGTTCACGCATATGATGGGCGATCAAACTCTATACAATGCGTTTAGAATCGAGGTTTTTGGAGCATTCCTCTCGAAATGATCGAGTACATTTTAAGAATCTGAAAATCAAGAAATTGCGAAAATGTTATGGTGTCTGTTGCCAAAACTTTTATTGTTGATCGATGCCGCACGAAGAATTAATGATTATGATATCATTTCATTGAAAAATATTTGCTCCGTTTTCTTTTTGATGTATTTGAAACCAACTTTACTTCTATCTTGTACGTTTTTTCTTGCTTTCTGAAATTCGTTCGAACTTTATTTTCAGACTTTCTATTAATTTACTCATAATTCCTAAAAGATGACTTTTACAAAAAATTCCGATTCTAATTTCGATGCTTTAAAATTGCTGCTAACATTCTGTATCAATCGAAAAATGGAGGAATACTTTGTTTCAAAATATTTGACTCATCTATTAAACTCTCCACTCTATTTTCATCATGATTGTATAATATTTCTTTTAAGACATTATATAAAATATTATATATTAGAAACGAAGGAATTGTTTTTCTTTCGATGTACTCTTTATGTCTGAATAGTGACCCTGAGTCTGTCGGGTATGTTCTCAATTTGTTTGTTTTTCCTACTTGCATGTTAATTTCTATCCGAACAGAACATCAGTATAATTAATATCTCGAAGGCAAACAGAACCTTCACCAATATTTTTATCGTACATATAATCACATCTATCATATGAAGATTGTCAATTGCACAACTACATTTAATAAAACTTTTTTTTTTTTTTTTTATTAAACTATGACATTTAATGTATTAGATTTTTATAAAGTTCATTATTAACTAATGAACAAAATAAAAATGATCGGCATGAATCACGAACAATGTAAACTTGTTAACAATAAAAGTAAAGTAAGTAGAAACAGATAATGACCAATACTACAACTGATGATGTGCTATATTATTATATTGTACATGGTCATTGACATGTAAATATTTATATGAGCTATAACAAGTGATAGTTTTGCTTTTCTATAGGTCAATAATATTTATCGATGTTTATAAGAATTGTATAGTACGCAATATATTGACAATAGACAAAAATTATATTATGAAACTTGATCTTCTTTTAAGTTTGATGACATTTGGAAGAAGAAGAAGAAATACACGTGGTGAAGATAATCTATTAGGAGTTCTGTTAATAGTTAATATCTAATACAGAATGGCCAAAAAGTAAGTGAATACAGACTTTTTTCGATTTCTTCTTTGTACATAGAGAATTAAGCCTCATATAATATATTAGGTGATACTAATCAAAAATATAGCATATGATCAGTCTTTGAGTGCAATGATTTGTTCAAAAGCGTACAAAGAAGAAATCGACAAAATTCTATGTTTGGTCATTCCACATTTATTAGAAATGAGATTTTTTGTCAAATTTAAAAAAAAAAATTTTTTTAAGTCATGTAACCAACAAAATGTTTCATCAGTAAAAAACGTATTTAATAGCAGACTGGCCAGGTAATCAACATTAAAAGATACAATATATAGGTTTACTCAGTATGTAAGGGTGTGAGTATCGGTATCGACCTTCCTGATAGTAGTATCCACACCATTAGTCAACTAAGGAAATATGATAGTTACTGAACACTCAATTTTATACTGATAATTTCTATGTAATATTGACCAGAAAACCACCCAAGATGATACCTCGCGTTTGCGATGAAACTCCAGTCATTGCGTAGGATCTATTGAAATTAGAAAGATTCTTCCTCATCGGTACTCTTTTGTAGTTATGGCCGTTACACAGGATATTTTAGCTTTGGCACAGTACTTATTAAAAATTCAGTGTAATGATCATAACTTCAAAAAAGGCAGTGCATATGGAAGAATCCTTCTAGTTTCAATAGACTCTACGTAATGATCTGGATCTTATCTCAAACGCGAGGTATCACCTCGAGTAGTTTTCTCATGAGCATTTAATTTTTCTCTTTTTTTTTTTTTGTTTCAATTGATATACACTAACATGATCAAATGTACTTCCTTTGAACCCAATATTTTGATTTCCTTGTTTTTTTTTTCGCTTCGAGTTATTTCATTATTTTCTTCTATAGCTTCTTCATCTGATGAATCAGGTACATAATGAATAACTTATACTACTTCCATTTTTCTTTTTAATCATTGATTATAAAATAGCAGTATGTTTTTTTTTTCTTTTTTTCGTACTTTTCATTTCGTCTATCATTTTATGTCATTATTTATGTTATTTTTCTTCTTTCTGTTTGATATGTATATAATACATTTTTCTCTTCTTGATATATTTGACAAATGATCTTCTCTTATCGTTCATTATTATCTCTAGAATAGCGATTACTAGAGACTCATTCCATTATTCTCTTGTGTATATATTAGTTAATCTCTATTGTATTGGACTTTAGTCCGTAATTATTCCAAATGATCCATCAACTGTTTCTCATTTTGCTGAATTTGCATAAAAAAACAAACAAAATATCGTAATGGAAGTCGATATGAACCATTGAGTCGGCAAGAAATATATGTTATTCAATAAGCATTACCATTACAAATTAATGCAAAAATCAAAAATCAATTTGTTATGATTCAATAACTATAACTGAAAAAGTTTGTTTAGAATTAACAAGATAATTAAATATGACATTAACATTTGTTTGGTAAATTATTTATTGAATCAAAACTAGAAGTAAGATTTTTTAGTTTTTATTTAACAAATTTTTCATATATATATATATTTATTTGGTTTTAATAGTGATCATTTATTTGATAAATTATCTCATTTCGAGGACGATTCTATTTTTATTGTTAGTATTCGAGTTAATGATTAAGATGAGTTTACATAACCAATCTAGATCATTCATAAAATGAAAATAGTAATCGATAAAACTAACAAAAATTATTCTATCGCTTATAATAGGATTGTATACCTTCTCAGAAAGCGATCAAAGAAAAACAAAAAATCGGAAAACGAGTCTACCGTGCATAAATAAAACTAAAATAGATTGATAGTATTTAAATCGTTTGATGACAGTTTATAAATAATTGAACAAATTGCTAAGGGGCATTTCTAACAAAGATTATTTTTGTATTATTTCATGTACAAATAAATCAAAATCAAAAGTTTTGGTAAAAGAATTTTTATTTTCGTAAAATTAAATTTAGCGAGATCTTGTTTTATATGTAAATAGATTGAATAAGAAATTCATATTAATTTACATATATTGAAAGTTTATATTCAGATATATTTTCATTCAAAAAAAAAAACAAAACAACAGAAATTAAAAGAACTATTATTACATCGATTTGAAGGATAAACTAAGCAATAGAAACATTTTTGTACTTTAATGACTTATACAAAAATTCAATAAAAGTGATTTGGATAGTATATTTAATTATACATTGGAGAAAAAAATGCAAGTCATAATAACCAGCTATTAGTGTAGTCTCTATGGAATTAAAATATCGAATATGATATAGTTGCTATTGATAATCACAAAAAGATTACTTTTATCTTTCTATTTAGGGACGCATTTCATCGCCGTCCATTTTATTTAATAATCCGGAAATGTAATAAGGAAGTACGATCCTTTTAATAGTATAGTGTACTTCGCTGTTTTTATTTGTTTGAATAAGTTTTAATAGAAGTATCAAAGATATTTGTGATTTTTATCATTCAAACATGGAGATCTGAGAACATCGAATTATATGGAAATTTGATTGGTCAGAAATTGAACAATTAGATGAGTTCTTAGTGTAGACTGTCGAAAACGGCTTTCGATTTAGATTTTTATTAGAATTATGCGATAGAAGAAATTCTTCTCCTTCAATCGATGTTTCTAACTTATTTTCTTTGAGAGTTATAAAACTTTTCTCAAGATCCCTGATTTCAGTCAATTGATCTGTGATCATCCGAAAAATTAGCAAGTCAGAGGTAATTCATCATGCTAAATATCATTTTCGAAAATCTCCACCAAGAACTCATTTGATCGTTCAACTGCTAACCAATAAAATTTCAGTGTATTTCGATGATCCCGAATCTTCTCTCTTGAATAGATAGTAGTTCATATATTCTAAGGAGACGTTATTAATATACGATCTACGAGGGTTCGACATTCTTTAGCTTTTAACAGGTATCAATCGTATACAAACGTAAATATGTTTTGTTTTTATGAATTCTTATTTAAATTCGTTTAGACAATGTGAACGTGTTCGTGGTTGGCATATTATTGAATATAATACAAATATCAATCGTATCAAAATTCGTCAATATGTTCATTTACCAAATAGACATGAACAAGATTTAGTTGTTGAGTATCATTGTTATTTATATATAAATATTGTCAAAGTTAGTATTCCAAGTAATATGTTCTTTTTTTTTTTCTTTTAATTTTCTAACATAACTTCATAGATATGATAAGAGTAAAAATAAGTTATTGATGATTTTCATTATTATTTTATAGAAAAGCTTAATTATAAAAATTATTTTTTGTTGAAAACTTTTGATTGTTATGATATCGGGTGATGACAAACAAATTGATTTATTTTTATCAAGAAAAAGATAATTATATGTTAGATCTACTCAAATTACATGTCGATGAAGTAGCTACTTTTAGATAAGTCATTAAGCAATGTCGATGGAAACAATGAAATACCAATGTCAATCATATTGAGTTTTTTTTTTTTTTCATACAAGACTTTTAGTAGATCTTGTTCGAGAACATATAATTAAATTAATATTACATGCAGAATGGATTAAGATACATATACAAGATAGATCAACTTATGATACAACAATGTTTTTTTTTTTGATTGGATTGAAACTATTAAAAAAAAAAACATAAAAACATCGGAGAGAAGAATATTGATCATACTACAATTATAAACGAAAATAATGTTTGAATTATTACTTGCATAGAGAAGTATAATTTAATATTTGCACAACACTTATACGTCGTTCACTAAAAAAAACTATATCAACATGAGTAAATAAAGATGAAAAAATTACAATAATATATTTATGACATCCACATAAATCAGTACATTGAATTTAATTTAATTAACAATAATTTTCAAACAATATTTTCTTTTGGTTTAAGTTTATTTGATTATTATATATTTTTCAGATATTTATGAGATACTTTTTTTTTTAATCTTTAATCAACATAATGGATACAAATATAAAAGTAAGAAAATGATTTGTTTTGATAAATTCTATTGAAATCTTTTTTTATTCTATTTATGATTGATTATTTAGATTTTAATACATGATGATTAATTAATAAATGTTCATGACTTTTTTCTTTTGTAGTATACTTATATGACTAGATAGATTTCGTCGAGCTTTACAATAACATATATATCAAAAAAAAAAAAGGTAGAAGAATTTTCTCTTGGACATACAGTTTAGAGAAAAAAAAAACCTATCATGTATTTTGTCTATCGAAAAAAGTTTCTTGAGAGTTTTAATAAAGCTAATCTTTTTCGAATATTTCTTTTTGTTCCAGAAATTTGAGGAGGAAATATTCACAGTCAGCATGTAAAACTCCATGTGTTCGATTACGATCGAACTGCGACGCAGTTACATTGTAAATGCAATCGTACTGTGACCCATAATTGCGAAAAACTGCGACAGAGTTACACGTAACTGCGATGAAAAAATCGTATTTACGGCGTAACGGCGTCGTAATTTTTCGCAACTACGGGTCAGAGTACGATTGCAGTTACAGGGTAAATGCGTTACAGTTACTAAAAAAAAACAATCATTGGTTAGGAACTCAAATCTGAAGTTCGATATTTTATTTTGATATTTGTATTCTGAATTAATTTTATTTATAATAAAAATAGATTGTAAAATTAAAATAAAAGAATTAAAAAACTAAATAAAAAATAAACTCTGAAATGAAAAATTTGTGAAAAATCTAAAATGAAAAAGTGTTAAAATTGATAATAAAAAATACTTAATAAAATGAAAATCTCGTCTCCGATTCGAATTCACGATTCCCGGAAAACTTCGTAGACAACATTTTCATTTCGAAAATCTGAATTGTGGCTGGATACTGTACCGACTGTAGAAGGATGAAATATGAACCATATTATCACAATGGCTTTCTTTTATACAGTTGTCGTGTAGTTAAGTCTTAGCGCTAGGGTATGACCAATTACAAATAAGCAGAAATCGTTTGTGATTAGTTCTATCAAATACATTGGCTCGTACGATGCGAGTACTACCGCATAGTTGCGTGCATCTGCGTCGCAGCTGTAATAAAAGAGGCGACATGGAACTATATCTAAAACCATAGATTAATCCATGATTTTAGATATAGTTTTACATAATGAGTCTGAACATTTCCTCTCCAAACTTCTAGAACAAAAGAAATATTCAAAAAAAGAAGATTAAATTTATTAAAAAGTCTTAGGAAGTTTTTCTCGATAGAGAAAATGTACAATCTTTCATATTGATAATAAAAGTTTGTTTTTTCTCTAAATTCTATGTCTTAGAAAAAAACGTCTTTCACATTTTTTTTTCATATGCATATTATTGTAAAGTTCGGCTTAGTTTTAGAATTCTTAGCAGCTTATTTAGAAGAATACAATGTTAAATATAAAGCATAATTTGCTTCTTTTCAATTATCTTTTATTTTTTCGGTTTCAACATAATAAAGCCCTTTATATCTTAAAAGATTTTGAGTCTTCATGTCTATGCTATCATGCACAGAAGCATCTTGTTATGATGTCCTTAAAAAAAAGCAGCCATATGTGTTTTTGTGCTCTAAATGATAGAGTTTATAAGTTCAATCTGGTTTTTTTTTATTTAATTTTCCATTAGTAAATGAGATTATTTTACTTATCCGAAGCTTAGATAGCGGATAGAGAAAAATGTAGTATATATTCCAATGCAAAAACAAAATAGAAACGCATCATACATAAGACGAGTATTCTTCGAATCAGACGCTAAAAGTTTGGTAAAATTCTATTTAAATAATTTCGATCTTTCCATATAGTTAAGTAGTTGAACAAATAAAAGAAAAGTAAAATTTATATTTAATCACTATTACATAACTCAACTACTAGTGTTGATGCTTGATCATCTTTACTAATGGAAATATGCTAAGAGCTGTGTTATTAACGTTCGAGATCACTCAAAATAAATAGAATTATTGATGAAGAAATACTTTATAGTGAAAACATTCTATTTTTAGTTCTATTTAAATTTAGTAGGAATTATTTATCAAATAAAACAAATAAATAAATCTGAAAAAGTAGCGTGTTTTATAATGAAAAATAAAAAAAGAAATTTTTGTCTTAATAGCTAACGTGTCATGCTAACTTAAATACACATTGAGAATAATTTGAGTGTCTTTCATATCTTTTCTTGACAAGAAATGCGTTCTTAGATATAGAAGGTATTCTTCAGGGAATATGCCCTAAGGCACGTTCTCAAAGATACATTATTTTACTTTACCAATGTAATCTTCAATGTAAAGAACATATCTGAATGCTTAGAATGAAGTGCATAGATCAAATATAGTGACGACATTTTACTGAATATGTTCTTATTTGATAAAAGACTTCTTCGAGTGTGATATATTTGACATGTATAACCTTTTAGTTATGTCTACAAAAACGAATTCTTCTCGTAAAGAACTACTTTCATGCTTTCGAGAGACAGGTTTTAATAAAACAAACACACTTTTTGTTGGTGATTGTCGGAAATGCAAAATTTCTTTTTTTAAATATGGTTAGGTAGAATGTGACAATCTGATCAAGAATATTATGTGTTTTCATTTTATTGGAATAAGATCGTAGGGGGAAAAAAAAATTCAGTTTTTTTTCAATGATCTACTTTGTTTCGAAAAAGAAGGGACAATTTTTAATAACCGACAAATTGTCAATTGTTTGTGCGTTTTCTTCAAATTTTGAAAACTGTTCATTTCAGATTCAGCATCAAAAACTAAATCTAAGAAAGTTATTGTGAATGATTTATCTATTTCTCAGAAAAAGTATGTTATTGAAAAAAATTGAAATTTTTCACCTAAAAATTTCTTCGAATAAAATGAAAAAATATATATTCTTGGTCAGATTGTCACGTTCTATCTAACTATATTTAAAAACAACAATTCTACTTCTATTTTACATTTCCGACACCTTATAAATAATTACTTCCTATTAACATTTTCTCATAAGTCGACACAATGTCAAGATGACTGAAGAAAATATTGTTTATGTTGAACTTCAATATTAATATGTATATCAATGCTTTTGAAAGAAAATCAATAAATCAAAAGAAATCATTCGAAAAAAGAAACTCAATTATTAAAAGAGTCTTCTTAATTGTTTTTCTTTTTTTTTATTCATTTATTTGAGAAGCTTCTTCTAATATAGCAAGAATTTTATTATGCGTTACTTTTGTCTTTATTTAAAGAAAATAGTAAAACAAAGAAGAAGAGTAGTATTGACAATTTTAGTATCCGTTTGATTGAAAGAGGTAGGAATGAATATATTTCTTATTCAGGAAATTACAAAAAAAATTTTTAGTTTTTTTTCTTTTCAAAAAAATCTCTACATCTTGTATTATTAATACATACTTGTAAATAGAAAAATTTGTTTTTTTTCGTCCTATGTTATCATAATAAGTATGAAATAATTCATTTTACCTTATATAATATTTTATAATTAATCTTTTATTTTGAAAGAGAAAACAAAACAAATTTTTCGTACTACTAATTTTTTTGTTTTTGTAAGACCAAATGTTATTTTCTTTTGCATGAATAGATATTTATAGATTACATGTCAAGATAGTATTTTAATCAACAATAAAATAATTTCTCTTCAGATAAAAAAAAAAAAAATATTAATATATCCTTGTCAATATGTCGAATATATAAAATGAAATCCTTGTTTACAAGAAATGATCTACATTTTCTGATTTAGAAAATGAGACTATCTATCATTTGCTATTGGTTTTTCTTTTCTTTTTTTTTTTGGTTTCTTTTAAGCATAGCTTATAGACATTCTGTCTGATAGAATGTATGAACATGAATATTGTGAGTACATTCTTTTCTTTGTCTCTCGAAGTTTATTACTAACTCTTTTATCTTATGTTCATAAATAATATCTTTCGCGTATATTTAAGTAATAAGATAGATCATTTTTTTTTTCGAGATTTTCTATTCAATTATTTCACAGACTGGAAAGAGATTTTAATACAGCTTACAAAATGTACGATTATTTTATGGATTATATATTAAGACGTAAAAGTCTACTATGCATCTTTTTCTGTGGGCTTTATCTCTTGGAAGAAGAACAAAGATTGATAATAATAATAGTATGGCTAGAAGGAATAGAGTTCATATAATATTTTGCGTAGTTTTATTTTGTTTTTCTTAGCTAAAAGAAACTTGCGAATATTAAGAAAATAACTTTAGAAATAATTAATGTATTTTTCTTTTTTCATAATTGTTAAATGGAATTTAAAAAAAGGATTTAATGTTTTTGAACTATTCTTCCATAAAAATATTTTTATAACAATAATGTTCATTAAGTATGCATTGTTTTCTTCAAAGTATCAAGAAGTGTTTATATAGTTTACACATGTCTTTTATGCTATATTTAGTAGTCACGATATTTTTACAAATATTCAACAGTATTTTTTTTGGTTTCTTTTCTTTGAAAATGTTCATTAAAATAAAAAATTAATTTTTTTTATTTTAACTAATGGTTAATATATTTGAATTTTTGTTAGATCAAATTAAAATGATGATTACCAATAAAATTAGACGATTTTATCTATAATTTTGACATGAATAAGAAATATTTGAATTGTATAGATTATTAAATTCTAAATTACTTTTATTTTTTCTTATATATATGTTGACATAAATAGTACTTTCAATAATCCCATGAGTTCTATGTAATCTACAAAGAGTTCTTTCTTGAAAAATCTATTTAAAAAGAAAAAAAAAACTAATGAAATTAATGTCGTGTTTAACATATGACAAATGAAAGATTTTATTAAAATATAGAATAACAATCTAAAAAAGAAATATCATAATAGCATTGAATCATGTCAAACATCATATTTTCTAATTCTGGAATTTTTCCTTATCAATATAATGAATAATTAGTAGCAAGAAAACATACATTCTATGTAAGTTAACAAAAGATGTATATTCATTTTGTAAATGCTTTATTTCTTTACTTGATCGATCAAAATTGTCGCATGTTTATAATCAAACATTATATTAAAACTAATAAATCACGTTTTTTTTTTGAATACTACATGCAAAAAAAAAATAAGATAGATGTATGCCAAAGATATATGGAATATAAACTATAGGAAATGTAATTATTAAATGATAATGTTCCATATGTATAGAAACATATTTATTATTATATATAAAAATAACCGACAATTCCTAATTTGTCTTTTATGACAGACAAATCATAAGAACATTCTCTATACATTGAAGAAAAATAATAATAAATACTAAGCATCATGTCTGTAATTTCATTTTAATCATGTCTAACAACTAACTAGATAAGTCATATGAGACAACCTCTATAAAATAATTGAATTGTCCCCAAGAAAAAAACAAGAGAAAGTTCATATTGTGATACGTGCTAATAAGTATGCACAGTCGATTGTCATTACCATTTTTATTATCATGTAATAGAGTAATGCAATCGACATATTCATGCGTGTGTTAGTATTAGATGAAAGAAAAAAAAATGAAAAATCTTTCTTTTTTTCTTCATCTCCTTATTTGGAGAAATCCTCAATGATAATTCTTATCTCTAAAAAAATATTACAATGAATAAATTAATCGATTTGGTTGTCTAATATGTTGAATTTTTGAAATATACGTATATATATATATATATATTATATCAATAATAATAAAACTTATCATTTTATAATAAGATACGAAATAAAAACAAATATATTCTACGTTTGCTTTCCGTTTAAATAAATTTGAATAGATTATAGAGAAGAGAAAAAAAAAACTAGAAAAGTCACTAATAATAGCTAGCTAGGTTTTTTTCCCTCTTCTATCGTTTAATTGACATGTTCAAACACAAATGTTAGATGTTTAAACAAACAAGTCATAGGACACAGCAATAATGCTTAATTTACGCACACACGATAAGATAGAAATATTTTTCTATGCTGTTGCTTTCTTTCACACCCATTCGAACCTTCTCTCTCTCTCTCTCTCTCGCTCTCCGTCGCTCACAATATAGTAGTAGAACAAGTGAAGCGCACAAGAACAAGAAAAGAAAACAGTGGAGCTTGAATATAAAGAAAAAAAAAACAAATCTGAATTATTGTCTATATGAGAATAGATGTGCATGGTAGTGATAGAAAATATGATCAGTTTGTTGTTTCTTTTTTTTTTTTTTTTTTTTTGCTATTCTATTAGATTCAGTCATTGACATTGAATAAGATTTTCAATTCTTATTCTTTGTTGTTCTCTCTATCTTGCTCTATGATTAATAACTCAACATTGAATGACAATCGAAGTTCATAACTTCAAATCAATGTCATCAAGTAGGTCAACAATAATATTATGTATCTATCATTTATGCCATCTATTATCATTATCACTAGACAGGCGTATGGATTATGACAAAATTCAAGCATATGTGCGCGTGTTGAAAACTCGTTGAGATTAATTTCAGTCAAAAAAGAAAGAAGAAAGAAATTAACATTAGTAGAATATAGTATTCCTTTTCTGATGATCAATCTTCTTGATTGTTACGCTAACAAACGTATACTTTTTATTTCTTAAATGAGATGATAATATAAGAAAATAAAAAAAACCTTGAGGCAATCAATAGATAAACGAATCGACGATAGAATTTTATCAAGTCAAAAATTATGACACCAGTCTTCATTTTTCTTTTTCTTATTCTTTTTTGTTTTTTAAGGGTTCAGAAAACGAGTATTCTTGTTCTTAATAAAGATGAAAAGGCTAGTAAGATCAATTTCCTATGTATAATAAAGGTCATGAAAAGAACACGACGACAAACTATTCTTTGATCAATGACATATGTGTCGAAATACAAAAAAAAAAGAAGATATAGTCAACATAGATAGAAAATTTAAGAAGATAATGAATAAGAGAAAAATGAGAAACATCTACTAGAAAACAAATAGCCTTCAGCATTATATTATATCAAAGAATCGATAGACTTTTGCATAGATATATATATATATATATATATATATGTGCTTCTTTTTGGGTTCCATCTTGATGGAGTTTGCGCGTGTCGACCTCATTTATCGAATTACTAATTTTAACGTCTATTCATACTCACTAATCATCAATTCATCATATCAAACAAATACAAAGTATTTCTTCATTCTATTACTGAGTGGGAGAAAGAAAAAAAAGAAGAAAATATTTCATATTTCCTAAGGCACAAAGACTTCGACAAAACTTAATTATAAAAAAAAAAGAAAACTTATTCTTTAAACGAAAAACTCTCGTTGTTCTTTTTATTCATTATAAATTAATGAAGAAAAAAAGCACAAAAAAAAGAAAATGTTTAAAACAAATATACTCTTTATCTTTTATTTTTCTAATGAATACCATAAACTAAAAATATATTGTTTATTCGGCCGTTATTTAACTAAAAACGATTTAATATACTTGCCCGAGACCTCCGACAAAATTTGAATAATTTATCACGTTTCCACTCATTCCTTCCTTAAACTTCAATGATAAACTCTTATTCGAACAAATATAGTTCATACACATGAGTGATTATATAGAGAGAAAAGCATCGGTTTTTTTTCCTTTTTTTTTGGTTTGGTTGAAGATCAAAATGTTAATCTATTTTATTTGTCTTCGAAAGACGGATATTACACATCCGTTATTCCCATGAGACTGATCGAATTCTCATCTAAATAAAGAGGTTTGTCCCATTGATTTGTTTTCTTTTTTTTTTTTGAAATACAAATCGATTGATATTTTTAAATTCTAGAATGGATAAATAAAGTTTTTATTCTGTATTTTTTAGATTACAATAAACAAAAAATCTAGTAACTAATGAATAATGTCGAATAATTCGTCCAGTACTGATCATGACAGTGGTCTTGATTATATTTTACTTTTTCGTCTTATTGTTTGGGGTTATTTTGGAATGGTTTTAAGTCTCTTTGGTATTATTGGAAATATCATTACTATATTGGTACTTATATCTCCATCAATGCGTACTACATCGACAAATATCTATTTGACAGCATTATCATGTTCAAATATACTTTTTCTTCTAATATTTATACCATCATATTCTATGAGATATTTATTAGGTTATCGATTATATATATCAAATCAACCTCCATTTGCATTTGAAATATTATTAACACGTTTACCAACATCTCCTGTATATAATACTATACTTCTTTCAATTATTTATTTAACTATAGCTGTATCAATGGATCGTTTAATATTAATAAAATTTCCATTAAAAGCTAAACAAATTTTAACACAACGTGCAACATTAATAACAATATTATTAATTTATATATTTTCTATTGTTTATTGTATACCATATTGGTTAGAACAACGTTATATACCAGAATTAAAACAATGTCGTTTAACAGATATTGGTAAAAAAATTCATAAATATACACGAATATATATTTATATACCTGTTGTTTATTTAATACCATTCGTAACATTAACATGTATAAATGTAACTATAATACAAAATTTAATTGCTACAAAACGTCGTAAAAAAAATTTATGTGGTAAAATAAATAAAAAAAAACAAGCTGATAATCATATAACATTAATGCTTGTTACAGTAATTATTGTTTTTGTTTTATGTCAATTACCATTATTAATACTTAATGCATGGTATGCTATTGATCCACATGGTTCATATGATAGTATTTTATTTCATTCATTAAATTCAATTGGTATATTACTTATTGTATGTAATACATCAACAAATTTTTTACTTTATTGTTTTTTTGGACAAAAATTTCGACAAACATTAATTGAATTTATTTTACATATTCTACCAAAACAATATAAACAACAGACAAATATACAAAAACGATCATCAAAATTAATTCAATTACAACGAAAACAATCAATAGAAAAAACTTATGAACAAAAACAACAAGTATTATTAAAAAATTCTCAATCAATAACAAATTCTATTATTAATAATAATAATAATAATAATAATAATAATAATATAGAAACAAATGAATTCAACCAACAAATAATAAATGATAATAAATCAAATCAAAATTCACTTCAAAGTACATCAATTAATCAAGAAGAATCATGTCCATTAATAACAAAATCTGAAGAAATTTTAATAATGGATGAAAATTTTCCATTAAAATTTGATCAACCATTTCGTTTATGTACAAGTGCAAATGGTAAACGAATATTATTATTAAGAATTTAATTGAAAACAAAAAAAAAAACAAGAACAAAAACGGTGCTAAGTGCTGTTGTTGTTTTTTCTTTTTATTTTTACTTGTGTTAAAAAATAAATACGATTATATAGAAAAAAAATGAAAAAAAAAATATATATATAAAAAAAAAAAAGAAAGAACAAAAATGAAAAATGTTAATTTCGTTTTGTTTCTTTATTTATCCATTGTTCGTTAGCAAGAATAATTTGCATCAAATTTAAGCAATATGATTAATTTATAAAGTTCACTGTTTCGTTTTTTTTTTTTATCACCAAAATAGGATTAAGAGAAGAAAATGAAAGAAAAAAGAAGAAGAACGAAATCTATTAAAAATACATATCATCATCATGAATATCATGTATCATATCAAAACGTCGATTTTCTATATCTATACGATCATCTATTTCATTGTAATGATTTCGAATAGTACCTCTTTGAACATATGGAGGACTTCGTGATGCATATGTAATATTTTGTGGTATACTAAAAAAAAACAAAGAATTAAAGAACGGCAAAAAAAACCGAATTTATAATTAATAGCCTTCGGAATTATAAATAAACTGTCGTCGATAAACATAAGTATTTAATCTTTCAATCGGATATATCAAACGATATTGACGATTACTATAAGTAGGCAAGTAAGAAAATCAAAAATCTAGATCATCTATTTGTGAAAGAAATCTGTTAATCAAAAATAATTATTATTTAATATTATATTGAAATCTATCACAAAAATAACAACTAGATTTTCTTTCTCTCTCACATTCACTCTTCCCTATAATAATAATTATAATTTATTGAATTGATTTATTATATATATATATAATTAAACTTATTGAGATTAATATATAGAAATTAAATTATTTAAATATGAATTTATTTTACTAATATATCAAAATTTAAACAAAAGGAATAATTATCATAATATTTATGTTTCCTTTTCTTTCTAATGTTTTTGAGATTATTATTCATTCTCATCTTAAATACAAGTCAAGAATAATGTCTGTATCAATTGATCTGGATGCTTCGTTGAACTCAATGTACAAATCACTAGATTAAACTTTCTCAACTGTTGAAAAAAATACTGAAAATAAATTAAGCTTAACAAAACAATATAATGAAAACTTGACGTCAACTGACAATGATAAAAACACATTGAAGAGACATTAATGCTGGTGCTCGATGTGGTTGTAACTGAAACTTGGTCATGAATAATTATGGATACTAAAATAGTCACAGGTATTCTGAATCAAAGCAACTAGACATAAATTTTACTACAGTTAAACTAAAGTACATGTATATAGGATGGTTCAGAAGTCACCGAACAGTTTTTGATTCCAAATAACTTTTGAAAGAAACAAGAAGGAGAACTATGATGTTCACCGTTGAATGAAGGAGACTTAGAGGCATTGAACCATATAAGAAACATAATATTTGAAAACATTTTTCAGGAAAATTTTAAAAAACTAAGATTTCCAGAAAACTCGAAGTTCTCATAGAACTTTAAATTCTGAATAGACCAATATGTTTAATCTTGATTTTTTCTCAAAAAACTATGAATATCATGTTTCTTATATGGTTCGATGCGCTCTTCGAATCTTCTCTTTTCAATCGAACCGAATCAAAAAAACTTAGTCATGCCGAACACTAACCAGTAGTGATCTCATTGGAAGTATATTGATGGAGTGATGAATGTTTCAATTTGATTAAAAATGAACTTTTTTCGTTTTTTTTTGTTTTCTTGTAAGAAATAACATGATGATACTCGTGTTGAGTCTTAGTAGTCTATTAAAATTTCGAAAATAGCTATAAAGATTGAATCTTGTGATCTGAGTAGGAACATTCAATGGCATATCTTTTGAAGAAAATAGAAAAAAAAAAAAAGATCGACGTTCTCTTTTATATTTCTGAACAGAGTTACATGCAAAACTTTTATCACGTTCGATATATTCAAAAAAAAAGAAAAAATAATAATAATAATAATTCGATATTTATATTAATTTACTTTGAACGTGCTAATGTATTATCAGCTGGTAATCGATCAAGATTATTCAATCCAATATATTCAAATTCATGACTTTTTTGAGGTACATTTGCTAGAACTTGTGTTCGTCCTATTGATCTAGAAAAATAAATATATATTTTTATTATATCATAATAGACAAAAGTCTTTATCCATATTGCGTGCATTTTTTTCACATAGTAGATAGACATGTGAATTTCTTACTCGGAAACGGATTTCTTTGCTCAGAAATGATTGAATATATTTTTAATTAAAAAGATATATTCTAACGGAAAATGCCCGAGGAGGATCTTTGCCATCGTTTTTTTTGCTTCAAAATTAATTGGTGTTATAAATCATTCAACGCAGTTTTATGCAGTGATTTCGAATATACTATTTCTGTCGATTAAATATTTTTCTAAAGCCAGAAAAAAAAAACTAAAAAAACTTAGATTTTTAGGCAACTCACTGTGCAGTTTAGAAATGTTTGTGCTAACAGAGATTAGTAGATAGTAGATAGAAGAATATTTTAGCAAAAATTTAGAAACGGTTGGACGTTGGATGTGGGTAGATTGTTCATTTTACAGGGGAATCCGTTTGGATGATACTAGTAGTCGAGATATACTAGCTAGAAGATTTTTGTTTACTACTACATTAGAAAAAAATTATCATACTTTTTACAAATAATATGTCGTCGACGTAAGAATATTATTAAAGCACATGCAAGAATAGAAAGAAGAAATATAAGTAAACAAATTGCTAATATTTGTGGCCACCATAAAATTGCTGTACGAGCACATCGTTCATCATATTCATAATTCGTACGAAAAAAATGTTTACTTCGATCACATCTTAACAAAAAAAAAAAAATTTGAAATTTTATTTCAATTGATAAAATATAAAACATACTTGCAATAATACTCTTTTCCACCATCACCTTTTGTTATGCATTGTGATTCCGGAATTTTAGCACATAGACTTTCTGTACCACAATAATAACAATCATTTTGTATTCTTTCTTTTGTTTTATTAAAACAACGATCGTCTATAAATGAGAGAAAATATAAAGATAAAAAAAATAAGTTTAAATATGTTTTATTTTAATTACTATTTATCTCTATAACGCTTGGAGGCCCGGAAAAATCTGTTGTTCGAGCTTTAATATAATCGCTAATTTCGCTTGCATTCAGATATCTATATCCTTCATATGTTACGTTATAGGATACTTCACATGGAAGATTGGAACAATTTAAAGATTCATAGTTAATAATAGTTAATAATGGTCTAAGACGATTTAGAAGATCGTTAAAGAAGTCTTTTAAACCATCTGCAGTACTTAAATTATAACGTGTTGAAGTGATGTTTTGTTTAACTTGATATTCTACTGTGTGTTGTGGAAAAGGAAAAATGTAAGTTGTAGTCGTTGTAGATGTAGTACTAGGGGTAATAGTTATTGTCGATGCAAAAGGAGTTGAAATGGAAGAATAGGATGTATATGGCATTGTAACAGTTATTGTACTTTTAATTGAAGTTTGAGAAGGACCCGTTTGGAATGATGTTGATGAAGGAGATAGATTTGTTGATTGTGCTATCGATGATCCTGACGAAATAGTTGTCTGATCAGGCTTAGTCTCGGTTGTGGATAACGAACTAATGGATATTGGATATGATGTTGAACTTGAAGCACTAATACCAGATACCGATGTAATCGAGGATTGATCATTTATTGTTGATGAAAACGTTTCGCTGGCTGTTAACATTGTTGTCTTACTTGTGGTAACAGATGAAGGTGATGTAATTTCTGTGTTTAGTGTGCTTGATAGTGATCCACCAATAGTAGATTCCGAAGTAGATAAAATACCTTCGCTACCTGTAATAGTTGATTGGCTTGTAAAGGAAGAACCGGATACAGATGACATTGTAACAGTTGTTGTACTGGATTCACCTGATGATTCTGACGAAATAATGGTCTGATCAGATTGAGTCTCGGTTGTGGATAACGAACTAATAGATGTTGTATATAATGTTGAAGTACTAATAGTAGATACGGATATGGTCGAGAATTGGTCAGTTGTTACGAATGGAGCTGTTTCGCTTGAACGTGTAGGAGTTGATGTTAACATCGTTGTCTCACCTGTGGTATCAGATGAAGTCAATCTGATAGATGATGTATCTGTCAGACCCGTCGGTGTTGAGGCAGATTCAGATGAAAATGAAGAAATCGATATTGACTCTGTTGTACCCTCAGAACTGGTTGATATTTCAGTTGTGGACGGAAATGAATTCGAAGTCTCGGACACGGACGAAGTTGAATAAGCGGTTGTGCTGATCGATGAAATCGTTTCCCTTGATGGTGTTAAGTCTGTTGTGATGATTGTACTACCAGTTTCTACTGAAGAAGGCTCAGATATTGATGTTGTAGATCCACCAGTTGAACTGTAAGCCGTTGTAGAACTCTCTGTGTCAGAATTAGTCCCCGTTAAAGTTGTTACAGTACTACTATCTGTATTCGAAGATGAGCTGCCAGAGAAGCTAGCAGATAAATCAGTAGTGCTGAATATTGTAGTATCAATCGACGATGAACTTGGATTTATATTAGAAGTGCTTTCATGAGAAGAAAAACTTGTTGATAATATAGTTGTATCAGTGCTTTCATGAGAAGAAGAACTTGTTGATAATATAGTTGTATCAGT